>CM042560.1:2057500-2110000 GCA_023630585.1 Cranoglanis bouderius
TAAAATTACTACAAACAGATAAAAAAAAAACCCCAACTATAAACGTATTTTTAAAAATGCTGTGGTATAAGAGGAATAAAACACTTCAGGACGTGCATATTTTCCTATAACAGAACATACAGAGTGTTTTATTCCTCGTATACAACGGCAAATCTCACACCAACAATTACAATTAAAGAATAACTTTTTATCTGTTTATAGGTACATGTAATTCTGTGGACAAGTTAGCTCCTGTTCTCGCATTACGCCTCACCGGCTCCTCTTACAGCTTTACCTCTGACTGTTACAAAGCGCTGACACTGGAGACTCCTTCCATAAATGTTACATTGTAACGTTGTGTTCATTTTGCTGATGGTTATTCGTACCGTTTTTCGAAGCCGATATGAGTTTAAATTTGTGATCGAGTTGTGACGTCTTTAGTTAGAGTAGCTGCAATTCATTAATTGGATTTCTCCACAGCTGGATTTATTGAAAGCGAGATTAATCTGGTCCTTAATGATGTCGATGATCAAGAGCGAGCCGTTACTAAACAACTGTCTTTTTGTCCTTTTAGGATACGTCGTCTCTGGGCTCTCAGAGAGGCGGAGTGTCCAAACATGGCTGGCTTTACAAAGGCAATATGAATAGCGCCATTAGTGTCACAATGAGGGTGAGTAATCACACACACACACACACACACACACACACACACACACACACACACACACACACACACACAATGTACTGACACCAGAATAACCAAAATCATGGTTTAATCATATCACAGTATTAAGCCACCATTTAATACACATGGCAGGTGAGGAAAATGAAAATAAAAATGTATAACGAAATATGAACATTATTCATCACTGTAACGGCCATTACAGTGTCCTGCTGCATTTGGGATCCGCTAAACACTCCTCAGGAGCAGACACTGTCTGAGGGGCAGACACCTGGTACCTAGAGGGCACTGCATCGCTCTTTTTTTTTTTTTTTCCCGGATGTAGGGGAGACTTCATCTTGTTTTCTGCAGTGGAAGGACACCCATGTTTTCTCGTTGGCACCCTACAGGGGCACTTCATCATGTTATCTTGTATATAATGGCAGCCTAGAGGGCATTTCATCATGATTTTTCAATTTTAATGGCAGTCATTAGGGCACGTCATCATGTTTTCTCCACTGTAAGGGCACCCAAGAGCACTTTATCACGTTTTATTTACCCTAGAGGCACCCTAGAGGGCACTTCATCACATTTTATCTACCACGTTGGCACCCTAAAGGCCACTTTATCATGTTTTATTTACCTTAGAGGCACCCTAGAGGGCACTTCATCACATTTTATCTACCACATTGGCACCCTAAAGGGCACTTTATCAAGTTTTATTTACCCTAGAGGCACCCTAAAGGGCACTTTATCACATTTTATCTACTGTATTGGCACTCTAGAGGGCACTGTATCACATATTTATCTACCGTAGGTTTACCCTAGAGGGCACTTTATCAAGTTTTCTCCACTCTTTTGGCACCCTAGAGGGCACTTTATCACTGGAGGGCACTTTATCACATTTTATCTCCTGTAGGGGCACCATAGAGGGCACTTTATCATGTTTTATGTACCATAAGGGCACCCTAGAGGCACTTTCACTGTGTTTTTTTGACCACGGGGGCATCGGAAGGGAAATCCTCATCCCCGAATCCCCCAGTGCCTATCTTGACCCTGTCATGAAGCCAGGTCTATCTGACGTCCTGTTCTTAGTTCACTTTCCCACGCTCTCAAAACATTATTTTTAGACATTAATTTCTGTGTCATTTTTATGTGACACACTTTAATCTCTCTTTGTTTATCCCTCATTGGTCTTTTCTCCAGTCTTTTAAGAGGAGATATTTCCAGCTGGCGCAGCAGGGGGACGGATCCTACAACCTGAACTTCTACAAGGATGAGAAAATCTCCAAAGAGCCCAAAGGGACCATCTTTCTGGACTCCTGCATGGGTGTGGTCCAGGTATGAAGACCGTCATACACACATTGGGCATGTAGGGATACGAAGAAATTTATTTATAAATCCAAAACAAATGCATAAGTTAGGACAAAAGTAATGGCGCCCAAACGTGTGTGTCTTTGGTAGCTGATGCGCTGCAGTGGCTGAGCTGCATTATTGGAAGATTTAGTGTACAACGTGCTTAAGAGGAGCTCTTTCACTGTTTGGTTGCCATTTTGTCATTTTCAGTTCGGCGCTTTGCCTTTTATTGAGTTTGTTTTTGGCCATCGTTGAACACGTAAATAAGCTGTGCCTAGACCATGGTATGAGTATGGCTGATTGGCATTTTTCAACAAAAGTTGGTGGGAATTTTTAGTTCCGTTTGGCATACGAAAACATTTCACACAGAACTTTAATAAAAGAAAGTGTAGCTGCAAGTGAACCAAGTTCACTTGGTCTGTGATGTTAAAATTGTAGCCACATGATTGAGTATTTTTTTGTTTTTTTGTTTTTTCGCTTTAAGAGCAGCGGGCTTTGTTGCGGTTGCGTCTTTGAGTTCGGCTTCAGCACGCTGTACTTGTGTGTTCTGTTGCTGTCAGCACGGCTCGGCCGAGGACAAGGGGAGGCGGAGGCTAAATGCGGAGGGAGCGAAGCGCTCTGTGAGGGCGGGGCTGAAACTACAGAGCTGTTCTTTGCCTGAAATACTGAAATAAAGAAGGGGATAAATAATAATCCCAGATGAGAATGTAAAAATGTGCACTTTTCAGACCAATATAAATTAACACTAGAACAAAGGAATAAAACACTTCTTGTAGCGTCGTTATAGGAAAATAATCAACAGCAGGGAGGTTAATCTGTTTACGTGTTATCGAACTAGCTGTTACTACGGAAACGATAACGGATTAGAACAAACGCATTGATATAAACCTGTGTTGGGCAGCTGCGCTACTGTCAGAGCTGCTGTTGTAGAATATTAATCAACACCTTCTGACCAATCAGGATCCAGAATTCAACAGCGCTGTGATATATAAGTGTGTTTAATGAATATATTTGTAGCAGTAATTATGAAGCTTTCATTTCCGGTATTGTGTGTGTGTGTGTGTGTGTGTGTGTGTGTGTGTGTGTGTGTGTGTGTGTAGAACAGTAAAGTGCGGCGTTTTGCCTTCGAGCTGAAGATGCAGGATAAAAGCACGTACCTGCTGGCTGCAGACAGCGAGGCTGAGATGGACGACTGGATCAACATCCTTAACAAAATCCTACACAGCTGCTTTGAGCTGGCCATGCAGGAGCCGCGGAACGGAGAGCTGCACGACGGTGTGTGTGTGTGTGTGTGTGTGTGTGTGTGTGTGTGTGTGTGTGTGTGTGTGTCAACATTCACAAAAGAATTTGAGAACATCTTCGATGCAGTGATTCATGGTGTAGTGACACGCCTGTTGTTTAATACCTGCAGCTTTTATTTTCCCTTTTGTGTTGCAGATGACGAGTTGGGAAAGTCAGATATCTCATCGGAGAATTTTCAGGACAGTTTCCAGGTGTCTGATACTACCGATTCAGTGTGTGTGTGTGTGTGTGTGTGTGTGTGTGTGTGTGTGTTTTGTATTTATTAAACGGAAACATTTCATACGTTAGGTTCATTAGGATCTTATTTTACCACTACGAATTGTCTAAAAGTTCCACTTACGACTGTAGATTGCAGACCTAGATGACGGTACAATAACACGTCACATTGCTTTAAAACGTGTCCCTGATTTTACGTCCCTGATTTTACGTCCCTGATTTTACGTACGCTTCACATGGTACATTAATGAAATGGTTTTAAGACCAGGGGCTGAATTTAGAAAAATGAATTAGAGTCCAGCATTTTAGGAAATGTTTAGCTCCACTTAGGAGAACTCGTAGTGGTAAATTATACTACGGGTGTTTTTTTAAAAAAAATATTATTTATTAATATTTAAACCTGCACCCTGCAGCTCTTTGGATTCTACTTATATGATGCTAAATTATTTCTCACTGCAAGAACTCATAAAACATTCATTAACGGATGTTGTTCTAGCGCTCCACACGATTCTGTACGCCTGGTTCTAGTCATTGTATCATTTAACTTTATATTCTTTCTTTCTTTCTTTCATTCTTTCTTTTTTTTTTTAAAAGAGTGCCCGAGACATCGAGTCTAAGATGTGCAACGAAACGCGACTCAAGCTTTTCACCTTGGATCCGGACACACAGGTGAACTCGGGAACACCGACACTGGAGACTCCTTCCTGTTATAATAGTTATAATAAAAAATATCAGATCGTCCGAATATTACTTTAGTGTGTGTGATGTGTGTGTGCGTGTGTGCGTGTGTGTGTGTGTGTGTGTGTGTTTGTCCACAGAGGCTGGATCTGTCAGGCATCGAGCCGGATGTGAAGCAGTTTGAGGAGAAGTTCGGGAAGAGGGTTCTGGTCAGCTGCAACGATTTGTCCTTTAACTTACAGAGCTGCGTGACGGAGAACGAGGACGGACCTACGACTAGCGTACGACACAGAACACACTGTAACACACTCGCCATCGGGGCGACACGTCTTAAAATGCTTGTTTTCGTTAAATATTACTGTGGAGTTTTTTTTTTTTCTTAATGCTGTCACACATTAAGAAGCTGCTTTATGCATAAAAAAAAAAAAAACGGTCGTTAATAACCAGATTTACTCTGGACGTCTCGTAGTGGGCTAGCTGTAATTACAATTCAAGCCACTAGGGGGTCCTCATAATGCAGGATTTAAGAAAAAAATTGTCGTCGCTGTCGTTGTCATTGTCGTCGTCGCAGGTGGAGCCGTTCTTCGTGACTCTCTCGCTGTTTGACGTACAAAACAGCAGAAAGATCTCCGCCGATTTCCACGTGGACCTCAATCACCCGCTGGTGCGCGCCATGATCTCGCCACACTGCTCTGTGGTCAACGGACACGCGGAAGATTCACACACCGCACACGCACACGCACACGCGCAGCTGGACGGGCTGACAGAGGGGGCGCTGCAGTTCCCCACCCAGGTGACCACACATCACTCAGTCTGTCATGTAGGCTCCGTTTGTCGTATGTAGTACACAATATATGCAATTACAGTGTTTGTGGTTATGTGTGTGTGTGTGTGTGTTTGTCAGGGTGTGTTCTCTGTGACGTGTCCACACCCAGACATCTTCCTGGTGGCGCGGATAGACAAGGTGCTGCAAGGGGGAATTGCGCATTGTGCCGAGCCGTATATGAAAAGCTCAGACTCCGCTAAGGTACTGACAACACACACACACACACACACACGCACACACACTCACACACACACCTTAAAAGGTATCCTCCAGCACCTTTCAACCTCTCAGCATCTGTAGTGTATGTGTCGTTAGCACGGACACGGATTTTAACACACGATTCCCTGTAACGAGAAAAAAAATCACTAATGATGGAAGTTTAAGGCCAGTTACAGTGAAATATAATAAACATGTATGTCAAATGTGTATATTTTTAGTACAATTTCATTCATTTTTCAGTCAAAGGTGTTTAAAATAAATTAAACTGTACATTTTGGGAATTTATGGGTGGTCCAGGAAAGCATAAATAACCAGAATTTTGTATACAAAAAAAAAAAAGAAAAAAAGTTGAATAAAACCCTATAAGAACAGATTTGGTGACTAAACTGTTTTCCGCAACTAGAAGTACATCATTACATGTTAAACATCCAAAAGTAGATTTATAGTAGAAATCCCTGAATTACAAGAATTACAGGTACTAACTTGTTTCGTAGGTGTCTCACGACATTAAATGTGTCTGTAAATCAATAAAAAAACGTATGACGTGTCATTCTTTATTGGAGAAAAAAAAAAAAAAAAGACAAAAGATTGCTGTCGTACACTTTAAGAGGAATTAAACACTTCAGGGTGTGCGGTTATAAGAAAATAATCGACTCCCGGGTGGTAACAGCATCTCTGCTTCATCACACATTGATTAATTTCCTGCTGTATGACACGGAGTGGTTGTTTTATTTTGGGTTTTTTTTTTTTTTGGGGGTCCGACAAAACCTCTATGGCTTTTCTGACTTCCTTCTATAGTGCAGCGGCATAGTGCAAGCTTTTTAAAAACAAAAAAAAAATAATGTGTCGTGTTGCTCAGGTGGCTCAGAAGGTGCTGAAGAACGCCAAAGTGGCCTGCAGCAGGCTGGGACAGTACAAGATGCCTTTCGCCTGGACTGCCAGGTCAGACGCCGCTGCTCGGGAAAGGGATTTGTTTTCGGTAAAGATCTTTGAGCGAGCGTGAATTTCTTTAATCTTATGTACTGCTCTGTGTGTGTGTGTGTGTGTGTGTGTGTGTGTGTGTGTGTTTGCAGGCCGGTGTTTAAAGACGCCTCGGGGACTCTGGACAAAAGCGCTCGGTTCTCCGCGCTCTACAGGCAGGATAGCAGTAAACTGTCAGACGAGGATCTTTTCAAACTGCTGGCAGATTTCAGGAAGTTAGTGATCACCTCTCAGCAGCTAACATTTCATCTTGCGTCGTTCTTAACGACTTTGTAATGAACGTTACTTTTCGGGGACGGTGCGCAGTCACGCACGTGTATTTCTGCCTCTGCTCTATGTCGTCGCTGCGCTAATCATCTAAATAAATCTCATACACGTTTTAAACACAGGCCTGAGAAGATGGCCAAGCTTCCTGTCATCCTGGGAAACCTGGACGTGACCGTTGACAGCGTCGCTCCTGATGTGATCAGTAAGGTTTACTCCGCACCACTTCCTGTCTCACTTTTTCACGGTTTTAAAAAATGCGTGGTCAGGCGAACACAGAGACATGAAAGAAGGTCGCAGAGATGGTCCTCTTGGTGGTTAATGCCCTATCAAGTGGGAGATTTAAAATTAAAATGGATAAAATATGGGTCTGACGTAAGTAATAACGTTTCAAAAGCAAGGACATTCGGAAGATAACCTAAAGGGCATTGTGTTTTTCTTGAACACACTCATAACTCTGCGTACACTTCACTCCTGTTTGCATTTTAGCTCCACACTTAAAGGTGCAGTTTGTCATTTTTTTGGTGATTTTTTATTATTTTTTTTGGTAAAAAATTCTATCATTTTTAACCTTACCTAAAAAAAATCAGTGGATCTTTTTTAGCTTCTTTATTTAACGCTCTTGTGAACACTTTTCTGGCCCTGAAATGAGCCTCGCCCCTAGCCAGAACAGAGCTGCTCAGCTGTGAGCATTTTTCCTCACCAGTTCTTTCAACAGAGCACGCGGGGTCGGTTTGCGTGGACGTAAACTCTGGTTGGTGTTGTCATTACGATTGCAATTCACCTCGCAGGCAGCAGAGGGCGTTAAAAATTACAAACTGCTGCTTTAAGTGAACAGAACTGTTTACGTGTTAAATGATAGCCGTTTGCCTCGATGTCTTAGCCGTATCTGATCTCCTTATTAGGATGCGAGTTAGTAGCGAGTCCAGGTAGAGTTAATGTGTATATGTATGCGTATGTGCATTAACTCTGACTCTCTCTCTCTCTCTCTCTCTCTCTCTCTCTCTCTCTCTCTCTCTCTCTCAATCAGATTGTGTCACTTCCTCCTACATCCCTGTGCGTCCCTATGAAGGAAATGAACGTGGGATTCTGTTAGAGGTCGAGGAGTTCGTACCCTGCATCGCTAAGTGCTCGCAGCCCTTCACCACCTACAACAATCACCTTTACGTCTACCCCAAACATCTCAAATACGACAACCAGAAGTCCTTTGCGAAGGTAAAACACCGTCTTAGTCTTTAACCACCGGGTTCAGTTTGCTGGGTTAGAACTGGTTTACACCAGCAATCACTGAGCTTTAATCTGGATTAAATCAAACTGTTAAACTCTTAAATCTGTCAGTCCCATTGCACCAAATTGTAAACTTTATTTTAAAGTAATCAGCAATTTATGATACCGTTATGATCCTGGAATAATCCTAGTTTCATTTATTCCATTTATTTTAAACTTGGATTTAAATTTCACTCAGGGATTATTATACTCATTCTGCATTTCCAAAATGGCATCATATAATAGATGGATTATGGAAAATGGAAGAGTCCCTCAAAGGAAAGGGTTTTATGCCAGTTTTCACTCAAAAGGGAATAAATATATTTTAATAATTTAAGATTAACATTACTGTTGTTTCATTTATTAGACTGGGAGACAATCAGAATTAATCCCAGGTCAAGGTTTTAATCTCAGATCAGAGTTTTAATCCCTGGTCAAGGTTTTAATGTCAGGTCAATGTTTTAAGTTTAGGACAATGTTTTAATTGGGTTCTAAACCTCAGAGACCATTGGGTCAAGGTTTTAATCCCAGATTTTAATTTTAGGGCCTTGTTTTAATCCCAGGTTAAGGCTTTATTCTGGCTCAATGTTTTAATCCAGGTTGTAATCCTCAGAGACCATTGGGTCAAGGTTTTAATCCCAGATTTTAATTTTAGCGCCTTGTTTTAATCCCAGGTTAAGGCTTTATTCTGGCTCAATGTTTTAATCCCAGGTTGTAATCCTCAGAGACCACTGGGTCAAGGTTTTAATCCCAGGTTTTTAATTTTAGGACAGTATGTTGATCCCAGGTTAAGCCTTTAATCTGGGGTCAAGGTTTTACTCCCAGGTTCCAAAACCTCAGAGACCATAAGATTTTAATCCCAACTCAAGGTTTTAATCTTAGGATAAGGTTTTAATCCCAGGTCAAGTTTTTAAACTCGGGTAGAGGTTTTAATCTCTGATCATGGTTTTAACCTCAGGTCAAGGATTTTATCCCAATTCAACCTTTTAATACTAGGCTGTAATCTGTCATCCAGGTTTTAATCCAAGGACAGGTTTTTAATCTCAGGTCAAGATAATCTTAGTCCTAGGTTCTAAACCTCAGAGACCATTAGATCAAAGGTTTCATCCAAGGTTAAAGGTAAGATTTTAATCCCAAATCGAGGTTTGAATTCCAGGTTAAGGTTTTAATCTGAGGTCAAGATCTTATTCCCACATCAGAGTTTTAACACCAGGTCAATGTTTGAATATTTTATTGATAATTATTAATTATTTATTATAAACTCCTGGTTCTTTTTTGTGGCTGAGTGAATGCTGAAGTGGTCAAAGTAGCAACCCGCTAGTCAGACTGATTAGACAGAAGCGGAGCTTCTGCGATATCGATTTGTTCAGACTCGGATATTATACCGCATAACGAAATCTGACCCTGCGCGTTTCAGGCGAGGAACATTGCAGTGTGTGTCGAGTTCAGAGATTCTGATGAGGACGATGCACAGCCACTTAAGGTATAACCTCACACACATGCTCAACTTTATCGATTTTAAATATTTTTCCAATTCCACTTTGATTTACAGTATTTATGCCATATATATATATATGCAGTGTGTGTGTGTGTGTGTGTGTGTGTGTGTGTGTGTAGTGTATCTACGCTCGTCCAGGAGGTCCTCTCTTCAGCACACACGCCTATGCAGCAGTGTTGCATCACCAGCAGAACCCAGAGTTCTACGACGAGGTGAGATCCCTGCGGATTTAAAGAGCCATTTGCTGATATACAGATTTGGATTATTAAAGCTGCAGTATGTAACTTTGAATCATCATGCTAAAGCCTTAACGTTTATTTTAAGAACTAATTAGAATGAAAATGTCTACAAATGAGCTTCTATGGGGGGGGAAAAAACAAGACTAGATACATTTGACTATATTGTTTCAGCACAATTGAAATTTTCCTCCATGAGCTGCTTGTGTTTATGTACCAGAAAAACAGTCCCATACTGCTGCTTTAACAGTTGTGGTATATTGATTTTTTTATTATTATTAAATAATTCAATATGATATCATTGTATGTGTGTGTGTGTGTGTGTGTTCTTTTTAATGAATGTCGTTAGCTGATGATTTCTTTTCCCCTTTTTACGTTCTGCGCGTCAGATTAAAATCGAGCTTCCGACTCAGCTCCACGAGAAACATCACCTGCTCTTCACATTCTACCACATCAGCTGTGACAGCAGCGCAAAGAAGCGGGACGTGGTGGAGACCCCAGGTACACCTACACCACCACCACCACCACCACCACCACCTGTACTGCTTTGCGTTTGGTTCAGAAGAACGTTAAAAAATTCGATTAAAGATGTTCCTCTGTGTGTGTGTGTCAGTGGGTTCTGCGTGGTTGCCCCTGCTGAAGGACGGCCGAGTGAGCGTGAGCGAGCAGCACATCTCTGTGGCATCAAACTTACCTCCCGGATACCTGAGCAACTACGAGGGTGTTAACAAGGTGACGGCCGAGCTCGTTATGTTGAACAGGAAGTGGAGGATTGCGGACGGTTATCTGGTCACAGTTCACCTGCGATGTAGTCCGGTGTTGACCAGGTGTCATGTCATGACCCGATCTGCATCAGTATAATTCTGCTTTATTTGAATTTCATTACACCAGTTAGAATGCGCGATGCAGAATGCTCGATTCTGATTGGTCAGGAGGTGGTGATGAGTTTTTCTATAAACATAAAACGTGTGTAATCATTGACATGGCGAAGTTTTCTGAAAGGAGATGTTTATTTAACATTTATGGAAGGAGACTCCAGTGTCAGTCAGAGGTAAAGCTACTGTGTAACTTTAAGTTTTCCCGAAAGGAAGAGTTTACGCTTTTTACGAGTTTCTCAGTGACACAACAAGCTGCGTTTTCTCTCTCTCTCTCTCTCTCTCTCTCTCTCTCTCTCTCTCTCTCTCTCTCTCCCTCTCTCACTTAAAAAGAAAGTGAGTGAACGTATTTATAGCTGCTATAAAGTGAGTGAGAACAAACAGCTGACTTGTTTTGCAGATGTTCTAATATAAACGTATAAAAAGCATGACGTGTTTTAATAAATTTTTAAAAATGTAATTGTTGACACGTTGCTGTGGTGTCAGAGGAATAAAACACTTCAGGATGCGCTGCTCTGGGGAAATAATCAACGCCGGAGTGATAATTAATTAACCCGGCTTCGTCACGCCACCTTGTTGTTGATTTATTTTCTTATTACAGCACGACATAGTTGCCCAGACAGTATGTTGACTCAGGATACAGGATCCGCGTCAGTGTCGATTAATAGTTTCGATTGTTAATTGTGTGCTGTTTGTACAGCAGCACTCTGGTCCGGAGGTGAAATGGGTGGATGGAGGTCGTCCTCTTTTCCGAGTGTCCACGCACCTCGTCTCCACCGTCTACACTCAGGTAAGTAGGAAAGACACCATTATTGCCTTCTACGTCTTTATCGTTTCAGATCATTGCGGTGTCCAGGAGTTAAAATGAGAACAGTTAATTAACCGTTCGTATCGTGTGCTATTAGGAAGAGAAGTGTTGAGAACTTTACGTAGTAGCACATAAATTAAACACTAGTGTTACTTCTCAGCGTCGATATGATGGAAATATCATTATATACTTAGGAGAATCACTGACTAAGACTTTTTTTTCCCCCCCTGAATATTTTACGCATTCTTTCTCTCCATGCATACGATATGTAATGTCACAGTCGGGTTGCCAGATATTTATAGTTTTCTCGGTTTTCTCAGTCTTGGAATTAAAATGATATCGAAATAGTAAATTCCTAAAGGTTTCATTTCTCATTCGTCCTCCAACTTGCAACCTGATTGGTCTAAAGATAAAAAAAATAAATAATAATAATAATAAAGTGATTCATGTCACTTGCCATATTTCTCAAACTTTTTGTAAACATTAGAAGCTCCTCTGTGATCAAAAAACAAGGTGTTTTTTTTTTTTTTTTTTTTTTTTTTTTAAAGGGGTGGCAGAAAACAAAAAGTCTGTCTGTAAGCATGACTGATAATTGTATCAGAAATTATTTCCATCAGATGATGGTGCTGGAGCTCGGCTTCTCAGAAACGTACATTTTCTCCTTCCTTTTTTCTGTATAGTGAATGTAATTGTTAGAGAGGCGATATATAATTGGAACAAATTATTATTATTATTATTATTATTATTATTTTATTTTTTTAAATTCATTAACTAATTATCTAACATACCAAAGATGCTGGAGCTCCGCCCAGTTTAACCTCGTGTCTGTCTCCGTGTTTAGGATCAGCACCTTCATAACTTTTTCCATCACTGCCAGAAGATGGAGTCCGGATCAGTCCAGGCCACAGAAGGAGACTTGGTCAAGTACCTTAAGGTGAGAAATGTTTTTTCTTGTGAAGTCATTACATGATTACAGAGTGGAGAAAATCACTGACTTGGATTAAAAAGAGAAAAAACAAACAAAAAAAACATTTCCTGAGAACATTTCCCTCACGCTTTGTCAGAGTCTCCATGCCATGGAGGGTCACGTGATGATTAAGTTCCTGCCGACCATCCTGAATCAGCTGGTGCACGTCTTGACCACGACGAGTCACGAGGACGTGGCGGTGAACACCACCAGGTGGGAGTGAAGAACAGAAAAATATATCTTATCACCTCTGTAGTGCTTTCAGGGAAGTGAATGTCTAAATTTCGAGAAAAAACGTCAGAATTGTGAGAAAAAAATGTCAGAATTGCACAATTACCTGAAACAGGCTTCCATAGTCATGAATATATATCTGTGCTGAAAACACAAAGACACATCTATATGAAAACGTGTTATATTTATTGCTTGTTAATCTTATATGTTATTTAAAAACATGTGTACTCATGTTAAGTGTGGGCTGTATTTCTGTGTCTGCAGGGTGATGGTCCACATCGTAGCCCAGTGTCACGAGGAGGGTCTCGAACACTACCTCAGATCTTATGTCAAGGTAAAAGTGTGTGCAAAATATGTTCATTGGAATTTTTAAATCACTGATATGAGATATGTAATCCAACATTTTATAACGCACAGCGCACTTCAGTCTCTCGTCGGACTGCATCTCCGATCGTTTGATGTGCCGGGATGTGTTTATTTCTCTCTCTCTCACGCAGTACGTGTTTAAGACGGAAACCTGCTCAGCCGTAAACGGTAAGACTGTGCACGAGGAGCTGGCCCGAGCCATGACGGCCATCTTAAAGCCTTCAACCGATTTCCTCACCAGCAACAAACTCCTCAAGGTGCTCCGTTCATCACACAAGCACGAGCGCTAACGTCACATTTTAACGCTGTCCTACGTAACCTTGTATTTAAGTATCATTTTTGGAGATTCGCACTTTATCTGAGTACAAGTTTAAAAAAAAAATGTTACATTTAATTTTCTGCTGAATATATCTTTATTCCTTGATTTATTATCTGTATTTAAAACATTCAGTCAAATCCATACCAAGTTTTATTATCATTTTTGTACAGCGACTGTCTGTTAGTTTCATCTCCTCTTATACAGTAACGTTACCTTAACGATGCAAAGAACCTGATTTTAATGAAAATTTTGTACGAATTAAAAAAAAGTGTGGTGTTTTGAATTTGTATTAATATGAATGCCATAACCCCGCCCCTAACCATACCCATAACCCCGCCCCTAACCATACCCATAACCCCGCCACTAACCATACCCATAACCCCGCCCCTAACTCTACCCCAATCCCGCCCCTAGCCATACACATAACCCTGCCCTTTTAAAGCCACCCCTAACCCTACCCATAAACCCGCCCCTAACCATACCCATAACCCCGTCTGTAACTCTACCCCTAACCCCGCGCCTAACCATACCCATAACCCGACCCCTAACCATAACCATAACCATAACCCCACCCCTAACTCTATCCCTAATCCTGCCCCTAACCATACCCATAAACCCGCCCCTAACCATACCCATAACCCCGCCCCTAACTCTACCCCAATCCTGCCCCTAACCATTCACATAACCCCGCCCCTAACTCTACCCCAATCCCGCCCCTAACCATACACATAACCCTGCCCTTTTAACGCCACCCCTAACCCTACCCATAACCCCGCCCCTAACCATACCCATAACCCCGTCTGTAACTCTACCTCTAACCCCACGCCTAACCATACCCATAACCCCACCCCTAACCATACCCATAACCTCGCCCCTAAGTCTAACCCAATCCCGCCCCTAACCATACACATAACCCTGCCCTTTTAATGCCACCCCTAACCATGCCCATAACCCCGCCCCTAACCATACCCATAACCCCGCCCCTAACTCTACCCCAATCCTGCCCCTAACCATACACATAACCCCGCCCCTAACTCTACCCCTAATCCCACCCCTAACCCTACCCATAACCCCACCCCTAATCCTACACATAACCCTGCCCTTTTAACGCCACCCCTAACCATGCCCATAACCCCGCCCTTTTAACGCCACCCCTGCAGGCACGCCACCCAATTTGCAGATGTGAAAAATTTTTTAAATGAAAAACTATGAATTTTAGTTCAAATCATTTACTTTTTCTTTTAAATACTTTTATATGTTTAAGTATAAAATTATGACCTGCTTCTTCCAGTTTTAATTGAGTGGGATTTTGACCCAATACCTTGGGTTTATTTTTATTTAATAATTTTTTCCCACCCTGTTAATGCATGCCTAAAATTTGTGAAGTTTATGTGTGAGTCAGATTTATATGTGTGTATACGTGTGTGTTTCAGTACTCCTGGTACTTCTTCGAGGCCTTAGTGAAGTCCATGGCCCAGCATTTGATAGAATCCGGCAAAGTCAAAGTGAGTCGAATCGCTACACGGCTCCTTCGTTTAATCGCTAATCGTTACTGTTAACATAGATTTTTTTTTTTAAATGTCTTGTTTTGACACTTTTAAAGTTCACCAGTTCTAAAATGAAATACTCTTCTGTTTCACTTTTTTTTAATACAAGCTAGCTAACTTAAATATTGTGTTTATGTTGTTTAGATGAAGTGTTATGTTTAATTCTAACAGTTGTTTCATGGTTGGTTGGTTAGTAACAGAAATGACATTGATTTTTGGCTAGTTTAGAATTTCCTTACATGAGAAATAATATGAATATCTAAAAGGATCTTATCTAGAACTTAATTTCTTCTTCACATGCAGGAATTTCATGACCGAACATACTATCTTTTATACTTCATAAAAGATCAGGGCAGTCGTTGTTTTTTTTTCCCCCTTTAAATGCACTTTGTATGTTCACCCATTGCAAATTCCCAGTTTTAATTCAGCTCTGTCTCCGTGGTACTACACTGCGTAGAGTTGCATCTCACTGCCCTGTGAACAAAGCGACTCAATTTTTCAGTTGTCGAGGAACCAGCGCTTCACTGCTTCCTTCCACCACGCTGTGGAGACTCTGGTGAACATGCTGATGCCTCACATCACTCAGAAGTACAAAGACAATCTGGACGCCGCCCGCAACGCCAACCACAGCCTGGCCGTCTTCATCAAGGTGCTGAACACAGGATGTTTGAGTTTGCTTTAGAGGATTTGCTCTAGGAGTGTAAGGAGGTGTCAGGAGCCCATTTCTCTGATCGATTTTTATTTTACGCCTTTTATTAAACAGCGCTGTTTCACGTTTATGGATCGTGGATTCGTCTTCAAGCAGATCAACAACTATGCCAACTGTTTTGTGCCTGGAGATCCCAAGGTACAGAATTAATACATATACAATATAATATGGTATAAAAATGATAATAATAAAGGAATAAAACACCGCGTTGTGCCGTCACAGGAAAATAATCAACAACGGAATGGTGTGATGAAACAGAGTTACCGTTACCACGACGATGTTTGTTTATTTTTCTATAACAGTACGTTCTGTAGTGGTTTATTCCTCTTATATCAAAGCAGTTTGTCAACGATTACAATTTTTTTTTATTTGTTAAAAAAAATGACACCTCATACTTTTTTTTATCCGTTTACAGTTACATTTAACGTCTTGTTATTCCCTCGCCGTCACTCAGCCTCTTTTTCTCTCTCCCTCATGAAGTTAATAAGACAAAAAAACGCAGCTCGTCACGCTCGTTACCGAGAACGCGCGAAGCGTGGACTGTTACGAAGCGCTGACACTGGAGACTCCTTCCGTAAATGTTCCTTAAATACAGAAAGCTCTACTCTCTCCACGATTACACTCTCATCTCCCAGTATAGAAATGTTTTTCCGGACTGAATGTAAATTGTCATGACTAATGCACAACGTGAACAGTTTTCTTTCCGAGTTCACTTTTCCTCTCTGTGCCTCCCGCAGACGCTGTATGAGTTTAAGTTTGCGTTTCTCCGGGTGGTGTGCAACCACGAGCACTTTGTCCCTCTCAACCTGCCCATGCCATTTGGAAAGGGAAGGATCATGCGCTTTCAAGGTAAACAAGGCTTCAGGCTTTAATGCTTAACTCTGATATCACTGGATCACTCTAACAGATCACAGGCCCTTCGTTTTGCTGACAGTAATCAGGTTTAGGAGGTTGAATTAGATTACACTCAAAGCCAGTTGCTTTCCGTCTGCCTCTGTACTTTTCTCTCTCTCTTGTGCTGTAAAGACACTCAGGCTGAAAATGTCGGTGAATATGTGAATAGCTGAGCCTGTGCTGGTGGCTGTATAATCTCAGTTCTATAATTATTTCAATAATCCTTTCCTTTCGATACGGAAAAATAATGTCCTCAATGTAGAAAAACAAGCTTTTCTTCCAGACACGTTTTTGGTGACGTTTAATGACTTAACGTGTTCACATAATTAAACCGGACACACTCTCACACGTCCCCTCGCAGACCTGCAGCTCGACTACTCGCTGACCGATGACTTCTGCAGGAATCACTTCCTGGTCGGGCTCCTGCTGCGGGAGGTGGGCGGAGCCATACAGGAGTTTCGAGAGATCCAGCAGATCGCCATAAACGTTCTGAAGAGCCTGATGATGAAACACGCGTTCGACGATCGCTACGCCTCCAAGGTTAGATGATCTTACCTCGCTGACTCGACTGAACTGATGTCGATTATAATATAATACAGTTTGACCTCTGTTTGTTTGCGTGTGTGTGTGTGTGTGTGTGTGTGTGTGTTTCAGAGTCAGCAGGCTAGGCTAGCCACTCTCTACCTGCCCCTGTTCGGACTACTTCAGGAGAACGTTCACAGACTGAATGTCAGAGACATGTGTACCAGTCAGGTGTGTTATCAGATTTGTATTTAATATTATGGAACGCCCATGAAACAAGTTGATTCCTGTTATCACTTACGTTATGTTGGCAAGAGCAAGCAGATGGATATGAAGCTTGCAGGACAGTGAAAGTCCATGTTCATGTCCATGCTCGCCCATCGCGTGACTTATTAACTGTTTTCATTCATACTTCAGAGTAGAAACAATGAAGAAGAAATGTGCAGGTGCATTGTAGCCAGGTGGAAACAGTAATAACTGCATGAGTGTGCAGGATTGGTCAAGAGGGTTTACAGGAGCAGGTGGGACTGTTCAGATTTCCTTCAGGAGTGAGCAGGATTGGTCAGTTTATCTTCAGGAGCGAGCAGGATTGGTCAGATTATCTTCAGGAGCAAGCAGGATTGGTCAGACTATCTTCAGGAGCAAGCAGGATTGGTCAGATTATCTTCAGGAGTGAGCAGGATTGGTGAGATTATCTTCAGGAGCGAGCAGGATTGGTGAAATTATCTTCAGGAGCAAGCAGGATTGGTCAGTTTATCTTTGGGAGCAAGCAGGATTGGTTAGTTTATTTTTGGGATCAAGCAGGATTGGTCAGATTATCTTCAGGAGCAAGCAGGATTGGTGAAATTATCTTCAGGAGCGAACAGGATTGGTGAAATTATCTTCAGGAGCAAGCAGAATTGGTGAAATTATCTTCAGGAGCGAGCAGGATTGGTCAGTTTATCTTTGGGAGCAAGCAGGATTGGTGAAATTATCTTCAGGAGCAATCAGGATTGGTGAAATTATCTTCAGGAGCAAGCAGGATTGGTCAGATTATCATCAGGAGCAAGCAGGATTGGTCAGATTATCATCAGGAGCAAGCAGGATTGGTCAGTTTATCTTCTGGAACAAGCAGGATTGGTCAGTTTATCTTTGGGAGCGAGCAGAATTGGTCAGATTATCTTCAGGAGCAAGCAGGATTGGTCAGATTATCTTCGGGAGTGAGCAGGGTTGGTCCGATTTCCTTCAAGCATGTGCGGGATTGTTCAGATTCCTTAAAAGGTGTGTGGGATTGGTCATATTATCTCCTGGATTGGACAGGAATGGGATTAAAAAACATATCCGACACACACACACACACACACACACACACACACACACACACACACACACACACTGTATATATATAGCCACAGACACTTTTCCTCTCAGTTTTTCTTTAAAATGCATTCCTCATTACAGAGCATGAAGGAAGAGCCTCTGTCCATCATCCCCACTGCATCCTCATATAAACTTGACAGCAGTCTTCATAAGGATGTATTTGGGGTCATTTCAGGTACAGGTGAGTGTGTGTGTTCATGTCATTGTCACTTCCTGCACCACTGCTCTCTGTTCTAATTTACTGACTTACTGCATTTGCAGGCTTTTAGATTCCAAACTTATTTAAACAAAACAAAAGATTAAACTTCTTTATACAAAACAAAAGAGCTGTCATCAGATCTAAAGAGCACCGAGGTTAACCGATACTAACTAGGGTTGGTAAGAGCGTCGTTATGGTTACAGCGTGCGTTCCGCATGAGAAACCAAACCAGCCATTGACACCATAACACTCACTGCATGCAACTGTCCGAAAGTGTCATGACGTCTGTAGATGAACGAGGTGTCGTCTCTCTGCAGCCACACCCCACACCTCCACTCCCAACATCAACGCCGTGCGTCACGCCGACTCCCGCGGCTCTCTGCTCAGCACCGACTCCGGAAACAGCCTCACTGAGAAGAACGGCGAGAAGAGCAGCTCTGTGGATAAGGTACGACTCCGCCCTCGGTTCTTCCTTCCTTTCAGAGTGAATTCCTGTACAGCTGATTTACACTTCAGCCAAGATGCACGCTCATTTCATTAATTATACCTAATGTTGCCCCTCGTCTAAACTCTGACCAATCAGCAGAGGGAGAGGTTCACTCGTAGACACACCCTCATGGTGCTGCCCCTCCCCCTGGAGCCAGAAGACTCCGCCCCCGATAGCAGGGCAGCCAAACGCTTCACGATGGATTTTTCGCTTCTGTCGACCTTCAGTGTCTCTGAGAGCGACACACACATCGCCGTTAAATCCATACAAGTAGATCTTACCGAGTGTCCCCTTCTGGGGAGTGAAGCCCTGTGTGTGTGTGTGTGTGTGTGTGTGTGTGTGTGTGTGTTTTGCAGTGGGTTTTATCACTACTTCCTAAACTATGACATCACGTAATGAGTTTAGCTTCCAGGTGGTATGAAATAGGTTTTAATTAAGTGTGTGTGTGTGCGTGCGTGTGTGTGTGTGTGTGTGTGTGTGTGTGTGTGTGTGTGCGTGTGTGTGTGTGTATGTGCATGTTTAACAGACCCAGTCTGCAGCCGCTCTTGGGAGCTCTGTTCTGCGCTGTGACAAACTGGACCGAGAGGAAATCAGAAATCTGCTTATGTGTTTTCTGCATGTACTGAAGAGCATGTCTGAGGGTAAGAACACACACACACACACACACACACACACACACACACACACACACACACACACACGAGCATCTGAAACCAGATTTGAAGCTATCTTTAACATTAATGCAATCAAATTAGTAAATATTATACATATTATATCCCAGCGCTGTTGAATGCTGGATTCTGATTGGTCAGAAGGTGTTGATTAGTTTTCTATAACAGCAGCTCTGACCGTAGCGCAGGTTTATATTAATTTACTCGTTCTAATACCGTTATCGTTTCTATAGTAACAGCTCATTCATGGGGAGTTGTAAAATATAACGCAGAGGGACTGAGAAAGACGTGTAATCGTTAATATGGTGAAGTTTCCCGTAAGAACATGTTTATTTCACATTTATGGAAGGAGTCTCCAGTGTCAGCGGACAATTTGTTGGCAAGCTGCTGCGTTTGACTTCCTTGTTCTTTCTCCCCAGATGCATTATTCACATACTGGAACAAAGCGTCTCCCTCTGAGCTCATGGACTTCTTCACTCTGATAGAGTAAGGGTGTAAGACTCAGGATCCGTTAATGACTATCCGATACGAGCAATGAAACATCACTGAGACGTTGTTTTTCTCTTTTCTGTCACTCAGGGTGTGTCTCTATCAGTTTAGATACATGGGAAAGAGGTTTATTACCAGGTACGATCGGTATAGTCCATGTAAAAGGATCACATATACACTTATAGACATTTGCATTGCTGCCCTGAATGACCCTGTCCCACTTTGTGTGTGTGCGTCTGTGTGTGTGTGTGTGTGTGTGTGTTTTTGGCTGAAATGCTGGCGAGAGTACAGTTAGTCAAAGCTGCCTATAACCTCCTGGTGTCCCTGCACGGGGTAAGAGCTGAGTGCTGCTGAGTGGCTGAATACTAACCGCACGTTAACCCATCATTTACTAACACATTATTTACAGCCTAGCAAACACTGCATGTGTGTTGTTGTTGCTGTTGTTGTTGTTGTTGTTGTTGTTGTTGTGTGTGTGTGGGTTTCTCATCATTTCATTGTGCACAATCTCAGTCTTTAACCCCCGATGTCCTCGCTCTGGCCGAACCGTGTGCTAAATGATCCGGTTTATTTATGGTGCTTTCACTTTAGAAAGCAGTTAGAGCCAAATCTGATACCTGGTTCGCTACTTGGTTACGTTTAGTTTCACTAAACTTTCACTAAAGTTTCTAATAATTACACAACATTCGACATTATCGGGTGAAGAGTGTGTGGGGCTGAAAAACATCCTTCTGAAACACATTCACATCTACAAAGAGCCTGCAGCCCAAAACACATGGCACGTTTGATTCACTTCCACTTCCACTTGAGTCGATTTAGAGTCAGATTGCTTTCTCACTAAACTAAACACCTAAACACTAAACACCGATGATGTGAAAGCGCCCCGAGATTCCAAATAATGACTCCTAATTCACGTGGCCATGTTGCAGGTGATTTCCAAAGAATAGTCCATAAATCTTGTGCATGCTACAGTCCTGCATTACAAAGGCAACCTGTAGGGAAACGCTAAAACTGAGAAACGTGGCTCCATGCGTCCTACTAAGTGCGTCACGGGTGGATTTTGCCCGATTTTTGTTCTTCAAAACATATTCATCCGATCGTTCATCTTCAAGTTAATGACACTGTAGTGACCGTGTTTCGCCTTCGTGACCGAATGGTGTGTAACGACTTCATTTAATCTTTTCATGACATACCTTATGATTGGACCTTTTTTTTAAAAATTCTTCTAGGAACCAGGAAGGAGTTGGATTTGTGACTCCAGACAGGAGGTCATTGACTCTTCCTGTGTCTCGTAACAGAGCGGGGATCTTACACACACGCTTACACCAGCTGGGCAACATGGAGAGCGCACACACCTTCAACCACAGTAAGACACACGTAAAACCTTGAAACAAGAATATATACGTGTACACGTGTATAAGCACAGATGCTTACTTTCACATCTCCGGTAGTTACTGTGTTATTGCGACGTGACTGTTTTCCCCCAGCATCGCTCCGTGATTTATACAAGCCGGGCTTTCTGTGATTGCTTTCACAGCGTATGGACACGGTGATTCCGACGCGTGTTTGTTGGAGGCCAACATTTCCACCGAAGTGTGTCTGACTGTCCTGGACACGCTCAGCATCTTCATCATGGGCTTTAAGGTGTAGTCTTTATAGAGTATATACCAGATGGTAAGGTGCTAACTCAAGAAGTTCAAAATAATTTTGGATGCACCAGTAAATCCGTCCTGTGGGTGGATGAGAATGGTGGTGGGCAACATACTAGGTTTTAAATTTCCGAATCTAAAAAAAAAAAAAAGGCAAGTATTACTAAGGATGTAAGCCAGAAAGACTTAAAGAACGTCAAATGACCAGTTAGGAATGGATCTGTTTGTTCAGACTACATGCAATAAGAATATAAACCCAGGAGATCCTGCGATCGTAGTGTATATTCTAGTGATAGATGACGTCTTGACCCATGAGACGATTCACTAGATTACAGGTCTCACTCATTCCATGTGAATTAACCCTTTCATGCATAAATTATACAAAAAACAAAAAAAACCTGAATTCACATTCTTTATCTAAAACCGAATACGAATTTCGACTTTTTATTATTAAAAAATAACCGAATGGTCCATGTGTAGGACTACCATGAGTAATAAAAGGATTTTTTATTTTTATTTTTTTTAAATGACACCTTAAATGAAAAGAAAATGTGTTTGATGCTCTTGATGTACAAAATGTACGCAGTTTAGCACTGTTTCGTGATATGGCTGATTTCAGAGGTAAAAAAAAAAACCCCAAACAAAACAAGTTATTAAAAACAAGTAAAACGAGTTTTAGACAAGTTTTAGAAAAGCCATGACGTTTATTTGAATCTGCCACATTTTTAAAAAAAAATAATTAATTAATTTGGTATTTTGTGTTGAAAGTTGTGTAAAGGCTTACCAGAGACATGAAAACTGAGAGCAGCAGAAATAAACGTAATGACCTTGAGTGATTTGGAGGAGGTTTGCATCTTATATCGTACTAAAAACACGCCTGAAATTGACTGTCCATGAGCGTGGACACTATACACGGAAGAGCTGACGTGTAGAAGTCACTATGTTGCTGCTCCTTGTCTCTGTAGACGCAGCTGTGTGCTGATTTGGGACACAATCCGCTGATGAAGAAGGTGTTCCAGGTGCACTTGTGCTTCCTGCAGATCCCTCAATCGGAGATGGCGCTGAAGCACATCTTCACTTCACTGCGTGCCTTCGTACACAAGGTGCATTATAAAACACCTCACATGACGGTGGTCCTGATGCGACCCAGTTCTCATTTCCTGTCTCACTCGGACTGATCTCCACCTCTTCCCCTCCCCTCCCCCAGTTCCCGAGCACGTTTTTCGACGGCCGGGCCGACCTGTGTGCCTGGCTCTGTTATGAAATCCTAAAGTGCTGTAATTCCAAACTGAGCTCAATCCGGAGCGATGCCGCCCACCTGCTCTACTTCCTCATGAAGAGCAACTTCGATTACACGGCCAGGAAGTCCTTCGTCCGCACTCACCTACAGGCAAGAGACGGGAAGGCACAGGGGAAGGACTGGTAGTAATAGCAATAAAAAACAGAATAAGCCACGCCCACAGGAGAAAAGTCAGGATAAACTTTTTTTTTTAAACATTTGAAATTACGTCTCAGAAATAATACACATAATATTGTGGTGTTGTTTGTTTTTGTTTTTTTTTTTGTTGTAACATAGGTGCTAAGCCTCATATACCAGTAATGTACATTACGTTTTATTTTCTGACTATATCAATTCATTATTTAGTTATTCATGTTTATAGAACAGAACCTGCATTGTCCGTATGCCTTCATGAGGCACATGTAAAATAAAAACAAGTAGGTAATTATTATACCTGCCGTAATGCTGCTAGCATTACACTAGCATTACACTAGCATTACGCTAGCAGTACGCTAGCAGACATGAAATTTTTCTACAGTAAGTTCTCTTTAGTTAGAGTGTGTGTTTTTAACATGTGACATGTTATTAAATGTTATAACAGACGAAGTAAAATAAAATATATATATATATATATATATATATATATATATATATATATATATATATATATATATATATATATATATATATATATATATTAGATCTGTCATAAAACAGTACACTTGTGCTGCAGATTTTATGTCAGCTTTAATCACCAGTCATGGATGTAAATAGGTCATGACAACTCGTGGTCGTATATATATATATATATATATATCCTCCATGACACGTTTAGGACAGGTTATGTCAATCTTATAACGCATACTCTATTATCATCCACTCTTACTATATCTTCTATCTATACTGTCTCTTTCAGGTGGTAATAGCGGTCAGTCAGTTGATAGCGGACGTCATCGGGATCGGAGGAACACGATTCCAGCAGTCTCTGTCTGTTATTAACAACTGTGCCAACAGTGACAAGAATATGAAGGTGGATAAAGAGGCTATGAGTCGTTATAACCGTCATATTTTATAATTCTCTACATTTTTATATCTCTGTTATACCATTTACATCTTATATTTACATATAAATTAAATCTAGATTTATTTAAGACGTAAGGGTTTTTATTATTTCGAGTATCCCTTACATAATAAAGGTGCGTGCGGAAGTTTTTTTGTTGTTGTTCTACGAGAAACGTCTGTATTACATATTTTGTACTTAAGTATTTACTTCAATAGAAAAGTTATTCTGCAATTTTATAAAATCCAGAAACCTTAACTTTTTGTTATTTCTAATAACATTATATATAATGAAGGCACATCTGTGAAGTCTTATATACTAAATGTTTTGCTGTATTAGTATATGTGGTATATAGGTTCCACATTTCAGATTATTATTATTATTATTATTATTATTATTATTATTATTATTATTATTATTATTATTATTATAAATCCAGTTCTCTCTCTCTCTCTCTCTCTCTCTCTCTCTCCCCCAGCACACTGCATTCCCCTCTGACGTGAAGGACTTGACTAAGCGGATCCGGACGGTGCTGATGGCCACGGAGCAGATGAAGGAGCACGAGAAGGATCCGGAGATGCTGGTGGACCTGCAGTACAGTCTGGCCAAGTCGTACACCAGCACACCGGAGCTGCGCAAGACCTGGCTGGACAGCATGGCCAAAATCCACGTGAAGAACGGAGATCTGTCAGAGGTCAGCGTGGGCCGTACTCTACACACACACACACACACACACACACACACACACACACACACACACACACACAGGACTAACTGTACTTACATCTAGAATAATCTGTTATTTATCCAACTGCTAAATTACTACTGACAGCCTTTCTGTGCACCAACGAGTACCGCTAATTTATTTATTTGTTTGTTTGTTTGTTTTTGTTTTCCTCTGCCTACAGGCGGCGATGTGTTACGTGCACGTGGCGGCGCTGGTGGCCGAATACCTGAAGAGGAAAGGTGAGCCACAGGAGAGCGCTCTACATCCATACTAGTCTTTTTTTTTTTTTTTTTTTTTCTTTTTCTTTTTTAATCGAGTCTGGAATTGATATTATTTAAAGGATATTATTATTTGGATTATTCCTTGTGTAATACAGTTGATTGCAATTTGTTTTATTTAAAGATGTAGAAATGTTCCTCTGTTTTACAGCTTTATTTGATTACAAACACAAATGAGGTCTAGACGAAAATAAAACCGGAATGTCGTGTAAAATCTAAAGCAGAATCAAGAGACAGGTTTTTTAAGCAACTTTGACGATCCATAACACACACACACACACACACACAAACACACAAACACACACAAACACACACTTTCACCTTATAGACTCTTCCAGGTCTCTCCTTTCGGTCAAGTGCTGGTCATAAATGGATGGAACGTCGATAAGACGCGGAGCGATCAGAATGACTGGAGAGATTTTTCTAGTCGTAAAATAGAGACAGTAAATCATATGACTTATTTAATTACTCATTATTAAGTATACGACTTTACTGCACTTTCTATAAAGCCGGTAAACAATATATGAGGTGTTCCTGTTGATTATTTATTCAAATATTAAACTCTCTCTCTCTCTCTCTCTCTCTCTCTCTCAAATCAAATTTTAACTACTGTCAGTCTTTTTTTTTAATCATTTAATCATGAATGATGGCAATAATTATGGAAGTGACTGTAAATACACCCCCCCCCCCTCTCTCACACACACACACACCCATCACACACACACTTTCTCATGTACGAGGGTCGTCTCTAGACGTCAGTGTGGAATTCAATGAATTCTACTGATAAGACTTGCAGTTTTCATGAGGCTGATAGCAGACACACTCCTGAATGGACACTTCTGAGAGTCTTCTCATGTCCATTTGTCTTCATATCTAGCGTGTGTGTGTGTGTGTGTGTGTGTGTTTGTGTGTTTTCAATAGCCCTGTTGTTAAACATTATCATTTTTATAACACACTTAAGATTGCTTTGGAGATTTATTATTATTATTATTATTATTATTATTATTATTATTATTACTTTCTTAATCCAAACCATGCGAGTGTCCCCTCATGAACTTTTGTCCTGCCTTTTCGCCGCAGGAATGTTCCACGAGGGCTGCTCGGCGTTCAGCATCATCACCCCCAACATCAGCGAGGAGGCGGCCATGATGGAGGACGTGGGAATGCAGGACGTGCACTTTAACGAGGTCGGGCGTGGTCGAGACGTGTCGATATCGAAAACATCGCTGTGAAGTGTTATTGAGATGAGATTAATTAACGACTCCATCGGTCCAGTCCTCGCTCGCACTGTAGGAAACGTTCCCTGAGGTTTCTTATCTTATCAGCGCCAGCATTAAAGGCCTTTAACTCTGTGCATCGGTGAGGAAGAAGTGCAGCGGTTGTAGTTTTGCTTGATTACGCAGCACATAGACGTGAGCTTATCTTATCCTGCAGTTCTCCTTCTCGCATCCGCCTTCACAGGAAGAAGGTTTGAAATGTCTTCAATCCGATTCATTTTGGATTCACAGGTTTTCTAGTCCTCCCTGCACTCCAGGGTCACGTTCGATCATCCGCACTGTGACGTGTCGCGTGATCCGAAGTCTGACGTGAAACGTCACAGGCTTCAGATTAACAGCGAAATGAAAAAGAACTCGGCTCATGATGTAACGTCTTCCTTTAAAGGTCGATTTAGTTTTCTTACCAATAACACGAACAAGCTGGAGAAATATGTAGAACGCGACGGTTTAAGCCGTGACTTCAGGAGAAAACCCCTTCGGAAAAGGCGTCGCCGTGCTGTCAGTCATTTTTATAGACACGCCCTCACACCCCATCACGTCGCACCCTGATAACATACTGATCCCAAAGCGTAGCGCTCCTGAGAGCTTATTACGAAGAAAAAAGGTGCAGTATGTACACATGTATACAATCACGGGCCTCAGTAACACTGATATAAGTGTTTTTCTTTCTCTTAAATTAACCAGCATAGTCGAAAGTATCAATTTGAAATGATCGGTTACGTTGAGATCTGTTCATACATGAGTATCAGCCTCAGTATTATCATGCGTCCCTTGTTATTTTTGTGCTTCGCTCTCATTTAACAGTGCTGAAGGATCTGGATGTTTGTGTACATTGATTTTCAGGAGGTACTGATGGAGTTATTAGAGGAGTGCGCTGATGGGTTGTGGAAAGCCGAACGATACGAGCTGATCTCAGACATCTACAAACTCATCATCCCCATTTACGAACAGCGTAGGGACTTTGAGGTACACACACACACACACAAACACACACACACACACACACACACACACAAAAGTGCATAGACATCACTAAAGTTTTAGTCATCCGTCTCTCGTTATGTTCTCACAACAGATGTGAAGCCGAGTTACTGTTACCACCCTGAAGTTGATTATTTTCCTACAACAGCAGTTTCTTATTCCTCCTGTAACCGCATCATTTCGCCAATTTTTACTTATTAAAGAACGACATGTCATATTTTAATCCGTTAATTGGAACGTTTAACGTATGTGAGACAATTATTATCCCTTAAGTTATAGCAGCCGTAAACAGTCGTTCCCTCTCCAGCCTCTCTTCAAGTTTCTCTTGAAGGTAATAAGGGGGGGGGGGGGGGGAACGCAGCTTGTAAAGCGCTGACACTGGAGACTCCTTACCATAAATGTTACATAAACATCTCCTTAGACCGTATCGACGAAACAATACGAGCGCATTGACATTCATAATCGTGTTCTTTATGCAGAAACTGGCTCACCTGTACGACATGCTACACCGGGCTTACACCAAAGTCATAGAAGTGATGCATTCTGGGAAACGGCTGCTGGGAACCTTCTTCAGAGTGGCTTTTTTTGGCCAGGTATGACATTTTCAAAAATCCAGCACCGATTGAAGGTGTCCAGAAAACATTTATGTATTTTTGGGATCTCGGTTTTAAGTAACATTTGACGCCGCGTTAAATAGAAGACTTTATTATAAATATTTGCACGAGGTCACATGGAAACACAAGGTGATTTAGTGAAATAAAATGCACATTGTGTTACTGTTTTTTGTTGTTGTTGTTGTTGTTGTTGTTGTTGTTGTTGTATGCATGGGAATGAAGTTCCATGTTTGCAGGGTTGCTTTACTAAAAGCTCGTGTATGAATTTTTTTCGGGTTTGGGGTTAATCAGATCTTCTCTGCTTTCTCTTTTCTTTCCATAAGGCTGCGGTAAGTGGTGCTGCAGAAACTGCCTCTGTGTGTGTGTGTGTGTGTGTGTGTGTGTGTGTGTGTGTTCGTGTGTGTGTGACTCACATTCAGTACTGTTTTTGCTAATGAGCCATAACAGTAGCTAATCTCCGGCCTCCCTGCTCACCTTCTCAAAACAGCCGAGCTTCTCTTCGTGCTCATGTCTTTCATAACTCATCATAACGCACTCATCACGCTCGCGGCCGCCATCGTTAAAAAAAGCCGGGCTACCGCTTTAGCGCGCGCTCCAGCCGAGGCAGTGATGCTTTATGTTTTATGACCCATGAAACCACTCTGCTGTTGACTCCAGAGAGGTTATGTATATAGAGAAAGTGCTCACTTTAATCCCCATTAGTGCTTCCGAAAGCCTCGCGATGGTGCATAATGTATCGCGGGGAGACGGAAGCGTGAGGTCGGAGCGACCTAGAGCACGCAGCGGAACCATAAACCAGACGCTTTTCCCGGAACACGGCGAGAACCTGTGGTGCTGGGAAACCAACAAGTGTTAGCTCGAGCAGGGTTTCGTTTTGAGATAGGTCAAGACGGGTTGTGCAGTTTAATTATAAACATGGACTAACAAATCAGCGATTACAGGGATGGACAAAAAAGGAAATTCATTATCTGGGCCTCCTAAGTCCCATGTTTTGGTTGCCTGGTAACTTAATTAACGTGGCATAATAACATATGGCAAGATAGTTAGCTAGTTAAACGCATGACACAAATGATGTTCGTCGGTAAACGAGACCTTTTAGCTGCACTCGTGTTCGACTCACGTTCATCCGAAGAGGCCTTCGGCTGAATGATCGTTGTGATGAAGCCCCGCGGCCCAGGTCTGCGGTAATCTTGGACCAGTCGCAAGTTCCTCCGAATTGTTTGCGGAGTTTGGTCGATTTGGTCGATCCTGGAGGGACTGAGAAATTGTGCGGCGTCTTGAATATCGAATAGTCAAGACGTTTCACGTTTCCTTGTTGTTGTTGTTTTTTTTTTAACATTAACTCAACAAAATTCGAAAAGAAAATTGTTAACAGAATTCTAAAAACCTTCTGTTTATTTCCAATTTAAAAACAAAAACCCCAGATTTTCAGTGCGGTCTCAGACTTTTGGACCCCAGCGCATGTCTAACCGCAAATGACCGGGTTTACTAGAGCCATATGCGTTACATGAGTTATACGCATCTGGAGGATTTGAACTTTAATCTGAGTCCAGTCTGAATTCTTGTTTTAACCCAGAGTACGGCTTGAGTACCAGCGCCGATAAACACAAAGATCTCACATGTTCTCAGATTGTCTTGTTAATCGGTCGTGATCAGCTCGGCTTTCAGCGTTTTCATGTGTGGGCCTCGTTTTGCTTTGATTTTGCCGTGTAAGGGCTCTGACACACCAAGCCAACTTTTCGGCTGCTTTCACGCTAGGTGTACTAGGTAGTTATGTGAAAAATCTCTTCTGTGATCGGCTGCATTTTATCCACCTTGCAGCTTTTTTCATTTAAAAAACGGGGGGGGGGGATGCTCTTTGTGAAAGCAGCCTTAGACGCCATCGTATTTCCACGAGTTCGTCCTCGACGTCCGATTCCTGTCGACCCTGATTAGCAGTCTTGGCGGGAGCAGGTTATTCAGCGTTGGCTTGGTGTGTCACGGCTCTAACGCGCCTCCAGGGTGACTGAACAAACCCTAGTAAAACTATCATGTTCAGGGTTTCTTTGAAGACGAAGACGGGAAGGAGTATATCTATAAGGAACCCAAGTTCACCCCTCTGTCCGAGATCTCGCAACGCCTGCATAAGCTCTACTCTGACAAGTTCGGCCAGGAGAACGTCAAAATGATCCAGGACTCTGGCAGGGTGAGGTCACACGTAACGTACGTTTCTTTTACTCAGTTTCAGGTGCATGTTGATGGCTATCCATATTTATACTGAAAATGGCTTGAATTGCGGCCATTTTCACGGATTCCACAACTCATCAGGAATAAGTGATAGGAAAATAATCAGCGAAATTACTGTTAACGCACCGAAGTTGATTATTTTTCCTATAACACCATGCCCTGAAGTGTGCTATGTCTCTTATGCCACATCAATTCACCACAAATGTTTTATTTTATTAAACAGTGACGTCATACTTTTTATCCATTTATAGTTACGCTTAATGTTGTGAAGCGTCTATGCGATACAGCTATAAACGGTCGGTCCCTCACCAGCCTCTCTTTTTTTTCCCCCTCTTTCTTGATATTAATAAGAAAAAAATGGGCAGCTTGTCATGTTACAGAGAAACTGCAAAGTATAACCTCCCCTGCCCTGTGGCAGAAAATCTGTGATAAATGTTTGTGATAAATTTCTGGTTGCCAAATCTGTATATTTTATTATCGAGTGTAATATATCGGAAATCGGAAGCCTAGGATCTCAGCTCTGGAGTGTGAGAGAGCGAAGCTAAGTGCACTCCTGCGTTAGTCTTCACCTCCCTAACGCACAGTGCAAACAGTGCGAAAGTCAAAGTCTCCAGAAGAACTGTGGCTGATGCTCAATAAAACTTACCAGCTCATTTCCTTTATATATATATATATATTTTTATCCCACCATATTGACTTTGTTTCATTTACTACTCTTTACTGTAGGTAAAACGCCTCAAATAGATATAGCTATAACGTATTCCCTCTGTTGCTTAGGTGAACCCTAAGGACCTGGAGGCCAAGTTTGCCTACATCCAGGTGACACACGTCACCCCCTATCTGGAGGAGAAGGAGCTGGAGGAGAGACGCACAGACTTCGAGAGGAACCACAACATCCGCCGGTTCGTCTTCGAGACGCCGTTCACCGAGTGCGGCAAGAGGCACGGGGGCGTGGACGAGCAGTGCAAGCGCAGAACTGTCCTCACCAGTGAGTCGACCTAATCGCCGTTACTTCAGTATTCAGGATCCGTTCGGTTCTAAACTGAAATCTTCAGGGATGTTCTAGAAAAACACCGTCGCCTAGTATATGATCGAAAGTTTAGGTGCGAAACCGAGCGGGGGGGGGAATTGGTTGAGTTTGATAAGAAATAAGCAAAAGCAGATATCACAACCGATCAGAAATCACTGTGCTTAAGATGACATCACAACACCAGAAAAAAATGGTCATGGGCTGAAATAATACTGCATACTGCTTTCATTAGATAGATTTATTCATCTGTAGTTCAAAGTGCTTTATCCTGGTCAGGGATGGATCAGGGTGGATCTGGGTGGGCCTGTCCTTGGACCACGGGGTGTGAGCCAGGAATACACCTGGGATGGGACACACCCACACATTCACACACTCATACACAAGGCAATTCAGAGACACCAACAGACCTACCAGCAACCAACCCGGAGCAAACCCATAAGAAGGAACCTTATTTTTTAATAAGTTTATTTAAGCTTATTTTTTATTTAAGTTATCTTCAGGACGTTCCAAATATTTAACTATAAACAGATATAAAGTTGTTCTTTAATGAATAAAAAATGTCATTGTTGAGAAATAATCCGCTTCGGGACTGTTATTGGGAAAAGTCATACTTTTTATACGTTTATAGTTACAATTATTATTATTATAATAATAATAATAATAATAATAATAATAATAATAGTACACCTGCTAAGCCAGATTCTTCAGTTACTTCAATCTCAACGTCCCTGAACCTTTGGCCAGTTATCACATGTTCTGATAACTAATCACACACTTAAACTCCAGTCTCCAGCTTTATATGATCTGGCTGTACGTCCAGCAACGCTTATCATCTTCTGATTAGGACTCGATGGTTGTGTGAGTAGACATGTAGCGTGGACCACGTTACCACTCAAGACCGAAGAACATGTTTGGGCATATTAATTGAACGGAGAGACCATCGGTGCAGTCATTATGTTTTGTTTTTTTTTGTTTTTTTTTTAAAAAGGCACATTTTTAATGAACACTTTTACTGTAGCTCCAATGAACATGGCTTCTCATATACAATCAGCTTTAAATGCAAAAGTTTACAAATAGCAATAAAGCAGGCGTGGTCACCTCCTTATATACATGTACGCACAGCTGAATCCCTAGCTTTAACAGGAAGTGTAGGACGATAACAGGAAGTCCAGTACGATGAGCAGCACATCGTGTACTTCGTCGTAATGTATATCTCTCACGTTCACACGACTGGAAGGTTCATGTTTTCGAGAAGCATTTTGACTATATTAAATAATACTACAGTACAAAAAATAAACAGCTGCAAGGCTGCTTTGATCATTAAGACATAAGTGACAGATTTTATGACACAGCAAGAAGAAGTTTTTCAGCAGACTTTTCAGCTCCTTTTACTTCTGTGTAAGAATTATTTAGGGGCGGGGCTACGTACTGTACGAGCTCAGTTAATGATGTCACTAAATAAATTCCACGACTTTGGACCAATCACAGCCGAGATTACCTTTAATCACAGAACCTGTTATGCTAACCTTATCTTACGCTCCTTCTGTCTCACTCCTCTCTCCCCCCCTTGTGTCTCACTACGTCTCTGTCTCTCTCTTCCTCCTTCATGTCTCACTATCTCCCATTGTGTCTTTTTCTCTCTATCTCTCAATCTGTCTCTTTCTCCTTCCTTATCTCTCTCTCTCTCTCTTTCTGTCCCTCTCTCCTCTTATGTCTCTCACTCTCTCATTTTGTCTCCCTCTTTCTCCCCCTCTTTCTCTTTCTCTTCTTCTGCCTCTCTCTCCTCTTCTCTCGCTCTGTCTCTCCCCTTTTCTCTCTCCCTCTCCCTCTCCTGTTTTGTCTCTTCTCATTCTCATTCAATCTCCCCCCACCCCCTCTCTCCCCATCTCTTTCCTTCTCTCTCTGTCTCTCTCCCTTCTTCTGTCTCTCTCCTCCTCCTTCATGTCTCACTATCTCCCGTTGTGTCTCCCTTTTTCTCTCTATCACTCAATCTGTCTCTTTCTCCCATTCTCTTTTTCTCTCTCCCCCTCCTTCTGTCTCTCTCTCTCTCTCTCTTTCTGTCCTTCTTCCTTTCTGTCTCTCTGTCCTCTTCTGTCACTCACTCTCCTTTTGTCACTATTTCACCTGGGTCTGTCTCTCTCTCTCTTTCTCCCCTTCTGCCTTTTTCTCTCCTTTTCTGCCGCGCTCTCTCCCCTTTTCTGTCTCTTCCTCTGCCTCTCCCATTTTGTCTCTCCTTCCTTCTGTATCGCCCCTCTCTCTCTCTCTCTCTCTCTCTCTCTCTCTCTCTCTCCTCTTCTGTCACTTGCTCTCCTTTTGTCTCTTTTTCACCTTGTGTTTGTCTCTCTCTCTTTCTCTCCTTCTCCTTCTCTCTCCTCTTCTGTCGCTCTCTCTCTCTCCCCTTTTCTGTCTCCACCTCTACCTCTTCTGTTTTGTCTCTTCTCTCTCTCTCTCTCTCTCTCTCTCTCTCTCTCTCTCTCTCTCTCTCTCTCTCTCTCAGCCACTCAGTGTTTCCCGTACGTGAAGAAGCGTATAGCGGTGATGTATCAGCACCACACAGATCTCAGTCCTATAGAGGTGGCCATAGACGAGATGAGCGCCAAAGTGACGGAGCTGAAAGTTCTGTGTGCTGCTGCTGAGGTGGACATGATCCATCTGCAGCTCAAACTGCAGGGCAGTATCAGTGTGCAGGTGTGAGTTTTATACACACACACACACACACACACACACACACACACACACACACACACATACGCACACACACAAATCCATAATTCATCAGTGAACCTAATACAGTGTTGTTTCTCTCATTAGGTAAACGCAGGACCGCTTGCTTATGCGAGAGCGTTCCTCGACGACGCCTGCGCCAAAAAATACCCCGACAACAAAGTCAAACAGCTTAAAGAGGTCTTCAGGTACACGTCTCGCCTTTCTGTTTCTTATACACGTCTTCTTAACTCTGTTTGAAGACCCCGTGTGCATCTGGGTCTTCTAGGGAGAAAATCACCAACATGGCCGATTCACACGGTCTCCATGTAAATCTAATCCCGTCCGAATAGGGCTACGGGTCGGTGTGTACAGTAAGTGTGTGTGTGTGCGTGTGTGTGTGTGTGTGTGTGTGTGTGTTGTGTCTGTAGACAGTTTGTGGAGGCCTGTGGCCAGGCTCTGAGCGTGAACGAGAGGCTGATAAAGGAGGATCAGCAGGAGTATCACGACGAGATGAAGGCCAGCTACAGAGACCTGACCCGAGAGCTGTCGCTTATCATGCACGAACAGGTACACACACACCGGGACGCACACCGGTACACACACACTGGTACACACACTCACAGACACACACAGATTTAAACACAGTAAACTTTAGCCCTATTTGGACAGGATTAGACTAACAAATCCATTGTTTATGTCGTGATGTCATAATAATAGTAGTAGATTAATAAGACTGGAATTAATACACACGGGTTAAACTGGGATTGAGGAAATTAACAACAGCTTCTTTCATGTTTCGGTTGATTATTAAGTATTATCATTTCTCAACTTTGACGTCAAAGATATCAGAAACATCTAACATCTAGATTTCAGATCCGATTAGCGAGATTAACGTGCACCGTTTGCTAGCTACATGCCTCATGAGTGTGTTTATCCATCACAGATGCACAAAGTGATTACTTTATCATCCACATAGTGGGGAGATTTTAGAAATGATTTACGTTTCCATCAGATTATCCCAGAGTCTCCAGTCATCCCCGCTCTTTGTACTGGATTGTTCAGTATCGAGAGTGTTTAAGTGCTTTAACTCTCACTTTCTCGCTCTTTTTGTGCTCGCCTGTGCAGATCGGATGGTAACAAAACCTCTTTTACGAAACATTTGACTCTGTTGTCTTTCTAAAAATCCGTTTTTTCTCTGACGCACAAGTTCTAAACTTCCCTTTCCTTTCCGATCTTTTTCTCAGATCTCCGCGCTGGAAATCGGTACGAAGAGCTCGCTCTCTGATTCGCTGCACATCCTTAAGGTCATTAGTGGCAGCCCCGGTGGCTCCGCCCTCAGCTCCGCCTCCTCCGTGTGACCTTTCAGACCCTTAAACAGGAAGACGGGAAGTAGGAAAACGTCCTGTAGCAGGAGGAGAGGAGCTGGGACGATGGGAATTGATGATCCGATATGGTTTTAGATAACAAAGACGACGTTAGGGTCACACGATTAAAACTGAAATTAAAGAAATTTAAATACTCCGATCTCTAATCTATCCCCCCCCCCCCTCCTCCTAAAACCCCAATTTTTTTTGAGAAAAAAACGTTTGAGAAAGCTGAACTTTTACATATTAAGTGGTAAAATAGGAAAATAATCAACTCCGACTTGTTCGCTTCATGACACCACTCTGTTGTTGATTATTTTCCTAGAACAGCACAACACCACGTCTCCGCCTCAATGTCCTTTTAAAAAATTTTCAGCATGAAGAGCGAAGGAGCAAACCTCGATCCGTGCAATATATACGTCTTACCGTGTCTTATTTTATTATTCAAATTCGTAAATCTCTTGCCAAAGAGGGAGACGAGATGCAGCGTGTGTACGTTACGATTTTTCAACCTTCGTCAGGTTCGTTTATATTTCGCGTTTGCGGTTTTTATTTAATGCGATGTTTGAATTTGAACAGCCCTGTAATATATTAATGTCTTAAATGGCTTTTTCTTTTTAATAAAAAATGAAATGATTGTGCTACAGTTGTGTCTCTCTCTTTTACAGACGACAAATTTCGACGTTATGTCAGATTTGTTTGTATTTCTTGATCAGACAGTATTTATTTGCTGTGTTTGTCATTTCTTAAGACCTCTCATTTCAGGTCAACCTCAGTGAACTTTGTATAAAGGAATATTTCTATGAGCCTGACACCAAAACGACACTACGGCAAAGAAAAAAAAAAAAAAAAAGAAAAGCAGCTAAGTTGTGCGTTTTCCATGAACCATGTTATGTGGTGTGTCTGTGGTGTAAAATGTCCAGTTTAACACTAAGTCGCTGTACACAGCATCAAAAGTCAGCTAGCATTTTGCTAAAAAGCCTGTTTCTCTTTAACAGACTCACGTGAATTCTTTGCACGACCCCGAAAATCCGGGTCACCACGTCGTCGACGTCATCGCGACTTAATCCTGTTTGATCGATAACGAAATGTAGTATTGAGAAGTAAAGAAAACCTCTAACAGTTCGTGCGAATGACGCTCGGACACAGAACGTGCCTGAAAATGAAGAAACGGAAGGGCAGATTAGACCAAATTAAGAAGAAAGCGTCATAAATGATCCCGTTCAAAACATATTATGCTGTCGGATTGTTTCAGTATTAAACTGTGTGAAGTCTTTACGCGTTTTTCGTCGCGTGTAGCAGCGAAGAAACATCCTCAAGATCCGAATCTCACTGAACCGATGGTTGTCTTGTGGTGCGACTCGAATTAAAGCCGTCTCTCAGTCGTTGTTGAGAGGTTTGGCCGTGTACGAAGGACGCGTCTGGTGTTTGATTAGATATCCGGCGTTACGGTTAGATAATAGACAAGTGTACAATGAACCTGGCATGAGTTTCTCTCCGGGTGTAAACACTTTTCCATAAACACAGCCTCCTTGAATAGCGATTACAAACGGACAGCTCTGTGTAAAGCGGTACACGGTGCTTTACAAGTTCGCACACGCCTATAACAACAGCAAGACGTTTAACACCGTTTACACGACCATAAAGGAAGTAAGATGATATTAATAAATTGACCGGGTCGAACGTAATAAACATAACCGCTGACTTGGATTCTTGCTGTAATATTTAAGCTGTATGTTGTAACTGTCATTGTCAAAGAGGCCCGTTTTTTTTTTTTTTTTTCCCCCGGCAGAAAGTGATGGGGGGGGGGGGGTGAAAACTTTTGCACTCGAGTGCAAAATTGTATTAATTAGCCCGACAGCTGATATCACATGTTTCTGTCTTTACGGTGTGTTCTATCAGTCACCACACACACACACACACACACACACACACACACACACACACATGCTCTGAGCCGTAAATGGGGTCCACAGTCCACAGTCCTCTCTGCCTGATTAGGATTTATGATGCAGGTTATATATAAAACCCCACTACCTGCTTCCCCAGGTGCTCAGAGCACAGGAGGTGTGTGTGTGTGTGAGAGTGTGAGAGAGAGCGAGAGTGTGTGTGTGTGAGTGGTGTAACAAAGGATATCCACTGGGTGAGGAGTAAGAGACGACAGGAAACATGGCAGGTGAGTGGTCTGTCTGTTATTCGTGTCTTTGTGTCAGTATTCGTGTCTATTTGGACCAGATGTGGCCAGTAGGTCCGTTCTGAAATGTCCCTCTGAAAATCTGAACACACTTTATCATACTTTATAGACAAAGAGCAGGGAAAAGAGAAGAAGACCAAATCCAAGGTAAAAATGGCTTTAAAAACAAGACAAAACAAAAAGAATCAATACATTTGCGCTGTATTCTGTCCTAGAGAACACGTTTCTAAGATTTTCTTTCTTTCTTTCTTCTTCTTGTTCTTCTTCTTCTTATTTTGCCCGTGAACAGACGGAGGTCTGTGGCTACCCTCTCAGCATCTTCTTCATCGTCGTGAACGAGTTCTGCGAACGCTTTTCCTACTATGGCATGCGAGGTAAGTTCAGTAGTTCAGGAAGAAAAAGAAAACAACCGTGAACTCGGAGTTGCATCCAAAAGTTAAACCACAGAAAGAAAAAAAAAAAAAGAATTGCAAGAAGTACTAAAATCGTGAATGTGTCGTGAAAAGAAAAGAAAAGAGAAAGACATCAAAGTCTAAGAGGAGGGTTGGAGGCGGTTATAAAGGCTAACGACAAGCTATTAGACATCTGCATGTCTGTTGTGTATATTAATTAAGCAACTGACGCACTAAATATTTGTCTAAATGTGTACAAACTTTTGCACTCCTCAGTATTTCACCTTTTATTTCAACTTGTAATATCAGTTCACCATCCTTTCATCTGTTCTCACCTCTCTCTCTCTCTCTCTCTCTCTCTCTCTCCGTCTGCAGCCGTGTTGGTGCTGTATTTCCGTTATTTCCTGCGTTGGGACGATGACTTGGCCACCACTATCTACCACACCTTCGTCGCTCTGTGCTACCTCACGCCCATCCTGGGAGCCATCATAGCCGATTCCTGGCTGGGAAAGTTTAAGTGAGTGAGACGACACTCATACGTCTGTATGTTTTCCGGCTTTTGATTTGTACCGTAGCTTATATATATATATATATATTTATCCAGCACTGAGCGAGGTATATATATGATATATAAGCTTTGTGGCCAATTCTTCAACAGTATGGTGGGGAAATGTACAGAGACCAGGATTGCTGAACTAAAAAATCTAACTATATACTAAAATGAAATAAAATGTATTTAAAAAAAAAAAAATGCTATAAAAATAATATTTAGCACGTTTGACCCCGCACCTCCGGGGTTGGGGGTTCGAATCCTGCCTCCGCCCTGCGTGTGCAGAGTTTGCATGTTCTCCCCGTGCTTCGGGGGTTTTCTCCGGGAACTCTGGTTTCCTCCCCAGTCTAAATACATGCGCTGTAGGCTGATTGGCATCTCTAAATTGTCTGTAGTGTGTGTGTGTGTGTGTGTGTGTGTGTGTGTGTGTGATTGTGCCCTGTGATGAGTTGGCACCCTGTCCACGGTGTCCCCCGCCTTTTGCCCCGAGTTCCCCGGGAGAGGCTCCAGGCTCCCTACGACCCCACAGACTATAAATAAAATATACTAAAATTAATTTTAAAAAATAAATTACAGCTAAATTAATGAAACTAATACAGAACAGCAAATTCAATTCTTTTTAACATAAAACAGTAGTGTGAGTTTTTTTTTCGTTTTTTTTTTTTGCGACTTGCAAGAAGTATAAAATAAATTGTATTTATGTATTTATTTATTCATTTATTTATTCTATATAACTTTATAAACCCCTCTGAAATCTTCCCTTATTTTATGAACTGTTCTGAAAAGACTCTCATGGACAATAACAGAATAAATTTTTTATTTTATTTTAACATAACTGCATTTTTATATTCCGCTTATGATCCCTCAGTCTTGTCCCCAGACCTGAAAGCACTAAACCTAAAACCTATGTGAATAAAAAGAATATCTCTAAATAAAAATATCTCTAAAATGAAATACATAAAAGAAAGTAGCAAAATTGCACTAAAAGCTTATTAAACTGAAACTGAATTTTAAAAAAAACACTGAAAATGATGTCAATAGAATAAAAAATAAAAAATGATACTGTATATAGTGACCTCTCTCTCTCTCTCTCTCTCTCTCTCTCTCTCTCTCTCTCTCTCTCTCACTGCCTACAGGACAATAGTGTATCTCTCCATCGTGTACACTGTCGGACAAGGCGTCATGGCCATCAGCGCCGTCCATGACATCACAGACGGCAACCAGGACGGCACCCCTGACAACATGACCTTGCACGTGTGAGTTATTAAACACATAAACAGTTCCCTACGATCCCTACTCGGACGGGATTAGATTTCCGTTGGGACGTCCAGTGATTCCGTCTCTTCCGGGTGGAAATTTATTTAATTTCAGATCAGCCTTGTTGCCGTTTTTCTCCCTCTTGAGGAAATTTCAAATCAAATTATCGGCAGCTAATCGATCATTTTTTGTCTCACTGGGATCGACACGTTGCAACAGAAAAGTCTTCTGACCCCGCCTACTCGCCACATTTAATCACTTAGAGCACTTCCTGAATCGTGAAACTGAGATCAACTGCACATATCAGTACGTTCTTACTCTTACTGTGTTTGAATCCAGTGCTTTGTCCATGGTGGGCCTGCTTCTTATTGCTTTGGGGACAGGAGGCATCAAACCCTGCGTAGCTGCCTTTGGAGGGGATCAGTTTGAGGACCATCAGGTTTGTGAGCTCTCATAACCACACACTTTTCATATTAGTTATTAGTAATCAGTGGCAGGGTGGTGTGATGACGCACGGTTGCTGTTCCCACCAACACCAGCATGTCCTGAAGTATTTTATTCCTATTATACCACAGCGATTTCTTCCAATGATTACAATTTTTTTTTTTAATTATATAACGTCATACATTTATACAGTAGCTACATTTAATGTTGGCGAAGTTAGTTCCTGTTCTCACTTACGTTACAGCAGCTATAAACATTTGTTCCGTCACCAACCTCTTTATTATTCTCTCTCATAAATTTAATAAGACTAAAAACAAACAAACAAACACACAGTTTGTCTTTTTCCGTTACCGAGAAACCGTAAAAAAAAAAAAAAAAAAGCGTAAACTCCTCTGTCCTTTACTGCTTTACTGCTGACACTGGAGACTCCTTCCGTAAAAGCCTCCTTACGCAAAACTTCACCACAGCAACGATTACACGTACCTGTTTGTTTTAGTGGAGCGTCCACCGTGCACGTCCCTGTGAATGAGCTGTTACCATAGAAACGACAACTCGGCGCATTAATACAGTATAAACCTGTGATTTGCAGCTGCAAACTACTGTACTGTCAGAGCTGCTGTGATGGAGAATTAATTCGAGAATTCAACAGCGCTAAGGGGTTAAACGGCGCATAAACACGCGTATTAGAGCACTTTAAATCAGGAAGCTGAAGTCAGCATTATGGGTCCCAAAAAAAGCACCATTTATTACCGTACTTTGCACCAATTTGTCATTATCAGAGCGCAAGGTTCAGGTAATAAAGATTAAATACCGGGTAAGGAGGATTATTGATGAGTATTGCGCATGGATCATTACTGAGTCTGACGGACACACACCGTCATAAATCCATTACACCATAAAACACTGTTAAAGTCTATAAAAACTGCGGTGCTTTAAAAATCAGCACTATAAATGCGTCTTTTTTTTTTTTTTTTAATTCAGGAGAAGCAGAGAAGCACCTTCTTCTCCATCTTCTACCTCTCCATCAACGCTGGTAGTCTGCTCTCGACCGTCATCACGCCAATCCTCAGAGGTGTGTATGTATACAGTATGTGTGTATGTGTGTGTGTGTGTGTTTTAAGAAGCCAGGATTTGTGATCACATGACCCCAGAGGTTGATCTCCTTCCTCCTCGTCTTTGCAAAACAGCTCAGGAGTGTGGCATCAACTCGCAGCAGAAATGTTATCCTCTGGCGTTCGGCGTCCCCGCGGCCCTCATGGCTGTCGCTCTCGGTAAGTGCACCCGGTTTATAATGAAGCTGTTAGACACAGCGGGAGGGGCTTTTAACCGTAGCTTTGTCTCTCCCTTGTGTGTATGTGTGTGTGTGTGTGTGTGTAGTGGTGTTCATTGCGGGCAGCAGCATGTACATCAAAGCTGCGCCCAAAGGCAACATAATGCTGGAGGTGTGCAAGTGCATTGGGGTGAGTGTCGTTAAAGTCTTAAAGTAGTATTAAAGTAAACAGTGGTCCAGCACTAATCTCTATCCACCATATCATAACACAGATTTACAACTACTCCACCATTACAACATTTCAACTTCTAGAGCAATACATCACGATACTTTCCGTTATAAGCATGTATAACGTTGTGCTCTTGTTTCCTCATTGCTTTGGGGGGTATTTCTTCTTAAAATAATCACCCGTGTTAAGAAACGAAAGATTAAAGGTGTAGTCTGTAGCGTTTTAGGGCTGACGCTGCTTCATTCGACACATAATGATGCTAAGTCTGTCACGTCTCCATCTCAGTTTGCCATTAAGAATCGCTTTAAGCACCGCAGCAGCAGATATCCCAAGAGAGAGCACTGGATGGACTGGGCTGAAGAGAAATACGACGTACGTACCCAACACACACATCGGCTTCATTAATGCTAAGTCTAGACCTATTGTGAACCTAACCATGAACTTAACCTCAGTAACCTTTTAGTTATTATTATTTTATTTTTTTTTAAATAACAGTTAAATCTTTTTATTTATTTATTTATTTTTGATGAGGACACTTGACACTATCATTCTGAGGGCATTTTGTTCCTCAGTATAAGCTAAACACACTCTTCATACACTCTTCAAAGCTACTTTAATGAAAAACAACGTGTCCTGCATGAAAAGTCCTGAGTTTAAATTACAGTCGACTTTTTAAATTACACGTGTTCTCGTCTCCAGAAACTGCTGATCGCTCAGGTGAAGATGGTGGTGAAGGTTCTCTTCCTCTACATCCCATTACCCATGTTCTGGGCTCTGTTCGACCAGCAGGTCAGATCGCGTGCACGCACACACACACACACACACACACACACACACACTTTAGAGTCTTATAGTACATGATTTACTGAACGTGTCTTCTGTGTGTGCAGGGCTCTCGCTGGACTCTGCAGGCCACCACGATGAACGGCAACTTCGTAAGTCATTCTTTACTGAATGGAAAAATCTAGACACTAAAAAGATCACTGACAGTTCTTAATGCAGGGTTCACCTTGTTATTTTCTCCAGCCGTGCGTTTACGGTGATGCAAACAAAAACTCAGGAGACATCGTGTGATTGATACTAAATAAATACTGCAAAGCGTAATAAATGTTTTTGCTTTTTTTTTTTTCTCCTCAGGGTTTCTTCACCGTCCAGCCAGATCAGATGCAGGTGAAGATGTCTACTGATATTATACAGCATATGCATTTGTGGCATTGTAGTCTAAATCTTATATAAACGTTTAAAAGTGATATGACGGCGTACGTAATCTCCACGTGCACGACCTCGTTTCCTGCAGACCGTGAACCCCATCCTGATCCTGGTGATGGTCCCCATCGTGGACAGCCTCGTCTATCCTCTCATAAAGAAATGCGGTCTGAACTTCACGTGAGTGTTTCTGCCTGTCGTTCACACCGCTAAGCTCGAAATGCCAGCGGGATCGGTTCATAATTGTGGATTGTTGTTGGGACTGTGACAGGCCTCTGAAAAAGATGACCGTGGGTATGTTCATGGCGGCTCTGGCGTTTGTGGCGGCGGCTCTGGTGCAGATTCAGATCGATGTAAGTGCGCACACGTACACATTAAAAACGTGTACAGTTCACTGGGACGTTATCTGTATCTGTTTAGTGGTTGAAATGTTCATATTTATATCTGTATTTCAATTTATACGTGAAGTGGCCGTGGCCTAAACCAGAAGTTGTTGCTTTTTTTACCACTATGCCTGCAGAAACACTGGAAAAACTCACCGCACGTGCACGTTAACTGATATCGACCATTAAAATGTGTACGTTTGTGCGTCCCAAACGTGTATATTTTATTGAGGGTGATATATTGGAAATGAGATGCTCAGATGTCAGCTCTGGAGAGTGCTAGGACGAAACTAAGTGCACTCTTGTGTTAGTCTTGACCTTCCTAACTCGCGGTGTGAATTTAGTGAAAATCGGAGAACACTGAATTTTTCGGCCAAAAGACACAAAGGCGGTGAGAAATTTTACGTCCTCAGATTTTCACCAAATTCACATTGTACATTCGGACAGTCGAGACTAACACAGGAGTGCACTTAGTTTCATTGTATCACCCTCCAGAGTGGAGATATATTCCAGTATATTATATATATTATATAGTATAGTATTGTGTAGTGTAGTGCAGTGCAGTGTAGCACGGCGTGGCATAGTATAGTATTGTACAGTACAGTACAGTATAGTATAGTAGGGCTTAGGAGATTAAATAGTTACAACCAATAAAATTGGTATACTTTAGTATAGCAACATATACTACAGCAAGTTGTAGCATAGTATAGTATGATATAGTAGATATAATTGGTATAGTATAGTACAGTAGAGAAAACAAGTACAATATACTTTAATACAGTATATTAGATACGATTGTCATTTGTAAATACAAACTCATGCACTGCACGTGTACTTTAACTGATATCGACCATTAAAACGTGTAAATTTGTACAAACCTGTATATTTTATTGAGGGTAATATACTGGAAATGAGAGGCTCAGATCTCAGCTCTAAGTGCACTCCTGTGTCAGTCTTCACCTCCCTAACTCATGGTGTGACTTTGGTGAAAATCGGAGAACGTTGAATTTTTCGCCCCAGAAAAACAATACGAAGCACAAAGGCTTACCGTTTTTTTTTTTAGGTGAAAAATTTGACCTTCTCAGATTTCCATCCAATTCACATTGTGCACCAGGGAGGACGAGACTAACACCGGAGTGCACTTGGTTTCATTCTATCACCCTCCAAAGCTGAGATATACAGTAATGGGTTCTGTAGAGATATGTTTAGATGGTATCTGTTCATCCCAGATAGTGTGTTCGTTTACTACTCTGTGCTGCTATACAAACTACGCCGGGTTCTGCGGGTTTTTGACATCCACGTTCTCTCTTATTATACCTCTTATACAGCAAACACTTCCTTCATTCCCCTCGTCATCTGAAGCTCAGGTGAACTTCTTAAACCTGGAGAACAGCACACTGAGCATATCTGTGAATGGACAACCAGATGAAATTCAGGCTTTCCAGGTATCTGCTCCTTCTACTCCCTCACCACCTCGTGATATCTAAGTTTACAGTCCAGGCGTGTAGCTATTCACACCACGACACACATTATCAACATTAGAGTTCATCAGATTTCTGCTCCGCTGCACGCTCTGTTTATCCACTGAGGATTTAAAGTTCTCCTCAGTAAATATTACAACACCAGCCCAAAAAAACCCCCGCAACATATTTAAAAATGTCCATAATGTTCTCTTTAATGCTAGCCAGCTAGCTAACATGAGCTGAATGTAAAGTATGTTTGAGAGGAATTTGATGTCATATTCATACATGTTCAAAATGTTCTCTGGTTCTGCTAGCCAACTAGCTAACATTAGCTAGTAGCCTGACAGAATGTTTAAGCCGTACTCATAAATTTTTCGCCGTCTCAACGCTGACATTAGCCTCACAGCTAAACCTAACTAGCCTGATTGAAAATGTGAAAGGATTTTTCAGTCACGCTCCTGAAAAAGTCACGACCTCAGTGCTAACACTAGCTCGCTAAATAACGTGAACTAGCTCAGTAGGATTTCTGACAGGGTTCTGATCATTTTATCAGAATGTTCAACGCTAGCACCAGCCTGCGAGCTAAGATTAACTGGCCTGACAGGATTTTTAGTTCATATTCATAAATGTCCGTGATGTCCATGCTAACACTAGCCAGCTAGCTAACGTTAACTAGCCTGATTTGAAGTCATCTTCATAGTCTCAATGCTAACAAGCTGGATGGAATTTCTGACAGGACTTTTACGACATATTCATGAATACTATCACTAGCTAAGATTGAGAATTTCTGACAGGGTTTTCACTGCTAATGCTAGCTAACAGGATAGCAGAAGACGGGGTGGTTACTCAAGCCCCGCCTCTCACACCAGTCTTCAAAGAATGTAGAAGATAAATATGGGATACAGGGGAGTTTTAGTAGTGTGTATATATATATATATATATATATATATATATATATATATATATATATATATGTACAACTGCAAAAGGAAGAACAGTTCAATTAAATAAATAAATAAATAAATAACATTCCGTCCGTCTTTGCAGTCGTATGGCTACGTGACCCTGAACTCAGACACTATGACCTTATCAGTTGGAAACAAAACTCAAGGGCACATCCCTCTGATGAAAGGAGATCGTCAAACGTTCCTGCTCACATCAGATGGAATTCAGGCACAGGTAAGTGTGACTTACATCCTCAGATACCCTCCACAGACTATTATTATTATTATTATTATTATTATTAACACACATACTTTCACGTTAATGCGAGACCATAAGAGAAGTGATGTGTGTAAACACAATGAACCACAACACACTCAGAATGTTTCTTTACGGTTGTTATAAAGACCCTCATGGGGAAAATTAGGAAAGCGTGCGTTTCAGATTTAACATTTAAAATGAAATCTTTCGAATTTCTATTTTTGTATGATCGCACAGAAGGAAAAAGAGTTATTCATCCACATTATATAGGCATGAATTAATGAGTGTTCTCTGACCGGTCCACCTCAAATGAAAGTTTTTAAAAACAACATGGCTGCACAGGGAATTATAGCACAGACTTATTAAAAACGCAACGTTTATCGTCCTGATGACTTAGTTGTTAAGGTTTTGGGTTAAACATTAGATTGTAAAATAAACAAATGTAAAGAAAATATGAAAGAACAGTAATAAAAGTAGCATGAAATAAATCTGATATACAATTTTATCACGAGTAAAAAATTATGTACATCATTTATTAGCAGTAACCCACCTTGTTGTTGTTGTTGTTGTTGTTGTTGTTGTTGCCGCTTCAGTAATATCAGCACAGAATATTAAATACAATGAAAAGCAAAAGGTGTTTATTATATAATTCAATTCGTATAATAATTTATTAGAAAAAGTATCAAACCTTTTGACTCATCGAACTTTTAGCTTCTTAAATAAAGATAATAAACATCAACAATGAAAAAAGAAATAGAAAGAAATCAAATATGATATATTAAGGATAAAATGATACAGCATTTATTATCAAATATACAAACCTGTGTGACTCATTTAACTTCCAGTTTGTCTTCCTTTTCTTATTTATTTATTTATTTTTACACAGTTTATATCTCCGGAATATCAGTACAGATTATTAATTATGATAAAGGTGTTTATTAAATGAGGACAATTTTGTTTAATTTATTAATTATTTAATAATTTATTAGAAAAATATTTAACTTGAGACTCAGTTGACTAGCTTTAAAAAATAATGATAATAAAAAATGTAAGCGGTAAAAAGTAGTAGAAAATATTATACAGCTATGTGAACTATAAAATTATATACACAGTTTGCTAAAGCATAATTTAATATTATTATAGTTTTTTATTTATTATATAATTCATATTTTCTTGTAAAATATATACTGTATGTAATGTTGGAATATCAGTACTGATTTATTAAATGAGGAATTTTGCTGGAATTGTATTTCAGTTTATGTAATAATTGATTTTCTCGCCTCAGGACGACGATTTAAACGCCAAACCGGAACAGGGCAGTAACGCTATCAGGTCTGTGCACTGATGGTTTCTAAATGGACATTTATAAATCTTGAGGATGTGAGTATGAAGAATCGGTTTTTCTGTAAGTGGGACATTTTTGATTGGATCTTTTTTTTTGGGAACAGATTTGTAAACGGCTACGGCATGGCGCTGTATGTGAAGTCGGGATCTAAAGACCTGGGAGCCATCGGTCAGTTTGAGTTCTCCAACTACACGCTGTTCCCCGAGGGCAAGTGAGTAGCACCAGCTTCACTTCACCTCATCATTGATTATTTTCCTCAATAACAGCATGACACGAAGTGTTTTATTCCTCATTCCTCTGTATCGAAGCTTTCGGGCGTGTAATTTCTGTCCTTGTGCTGACTGCAGGGTCACCTTTATCATATCGGACAACGCGAGACTGTTGTGCGAGTACTCCATGAGTCTGGGTTTTGGAAGCTCCTACACACTGCTCATACCGAGCACCTTTATCTTCGGAGCTGAAGTAAATCGACAGCTGTTACAACACTACACTACTGCTGCAGCCGTGGAGAAGAAAAGCTTAAAGGAGTTTGACATTTGCTTCATTAGTTCACCGGGTTGCCAGGTTGATTTTTTGTGGGTTAGTGGATTGGACGTGGGCGATATGACGTAAATATTTTATCGCAATACTTGAAGACGTTTCTAAAGCTATGTTTCCATCCATGTATTTTTATGGAATTCTGGGATATCGTTTATAAAAAAAATAAAAAGAAATGCTGGATGGAAACACCAGATGTTTCAGGACCTCGATGTTTAAATAAAAAAATAAAAAAAAACGGCACGGTTTTAATACTGCGTCACTAAAACGTCGTATTGTACGATGTTACTTTGTATGTTTGGTAACGATAAGCGTTTAGTACAGGGTTTGAAGAAAGGGACGATTTCGAGATCTGGAAAGTGTTCGACTGGTTCATGACACACATGGACCTGGCAACCCGGCACTAGAACTAACAAGCAATGCAAGTCTGTAATAAAAGAAAAACAAAAGACACACTGTATTAGTAACATTAATAGCTGTAAAATATTCAATATCAGACAGTAAACATATAGCTGATCAAGTACATTTGGAGTGAAAACTGAAAAACATCCTGCAAAATTGACGATTCCATTAATCACATCACAACGTGGTGTGTTTGTGTTGCCTGCAGTGTGGAAGCACCATCCAGCAGATAGAAGACATCAAGCCCAACACCATCCACATGGCCTGGCAGATCCCGCAGTACTTCCTCATGACGTGTGGAGAGGTGGTGTTCTCCGTCACGGGTCTCGAGTTCTCCTACTCGCAGGTACGGTCGCCTGTTTTGTGGGTTCTGTTTACCCACAATGCTTTAAACACCGGTGTGCGTCTTAATCTGCGATTTATCTGATACCACTCAGGCTCCTAAGAACATGAAGTCGGTCCTTCAAGCCGGCTGGCTGTTGACCACCGCCATGGGGAACATTATCGTGCTGATCGTAGCTGAAGTAGGACAACTTCCTGACCAGGTACGGAAATTACGCTTTACCTCAATGTAATACTACTACTACTACCACTAATAATAATAATAATAATAATAATAATAATAATAATAAATGTTAACAACTGACAGCAAGGTTAGCTTTAATTACCATAATTAACTGAATAGGTTAACATTAATAAACTACAAGGTTGTATGTGTAATAAATTGTACTTTTGTTACATTTTTAGATCTGCACAACCTAATGTTTATTCCATATATTTGTATTTCAGTTCAATTACAGCATGTTCGTTAATGCTGTCCAGTCGCTAAACAATAACGATAATAGTAATAATAATTCTGAAGTGGTTACAGAAGTTGGAAAAATGTAATAATAATAATAATAATAATAATAATATGAATAATATCAGCACTTTGTTTACTTAAGGTGTATTAATGCTGAATGTTCTGGATCATTAATGTTACGAATCATTATTACTACTAATAATACTGTATGTTCATGCTCATCCTGCCTGTCATAGGAAGAAGCACGTCTATGGTTTTTTTTTTGTTTGTTTGTTTTTTAATAAAAACAAATAAAACGATAAAAGTGTGTTGATTAAAATGTAACAAGAAAAATAAGAATTGGCATGACTTAATGATATAACTTTACTCAAACCCCCTATCATAAGCGTGACATAGACAGGTCAGGGAAGATGTAATGTGCTATGATAGGGATATAACTGTGTGCAATACAGATGCTGTGAAAGCGTTATTTTTGCGAATTTTTGCTGAGTCGTCACTGGTTATAACAGAATAATAATAATAATAATAATAATAATTTCATATAAATGAATAATTTCATGGAAATTGTCCTACCATACAATATTAGTTTCTAACTGGCTGGAAGACTCACAGTTCTAGGACACCATGATGTAGTGTATTTAATTATTATTAACAAGTATGTATTTATTTAAGTTTGTATTTGGTGTCATTTCAGAGTTCTATGTGCATTAGTGCATGTCGAATTATAACCCATAAAACATGATTAACTCTCTGTGTGTGTGTGTGTGTGTGTGTGTGTGTGTGTGTGTGTGTGTGTGTGTGTGTGTGTTTGATCCACAGTGGGCCGAATACGTGCTGTTTGCAGCGCTCTTGATGTGTGTGTGCGTCATCTTCTCCGTCATGGCTTACTACTACACCTACATCGACCCGGCCGAGATCGAGGCCCAGTTTTCCGAGTACGACCCCGACGACAAGGAGAAGAAGCAGCAGCTGGAGATGAAGACGGACGCCGCGTACACCTCAGACGACGAGAAACCGAATCCAAACGAGATGAAACAGACCAAGATCTGAACATCGTACACACACACATACACACAGGTTCCTAATGCTGCGGAGAAAAAAATAATAATCTCAGACTTTTAAATTCCCTGAAAAGCCAGGATAGTTCTAAGTGGAAGCTTGAGGACGAGCCCAGAGGAAGTGGGTTGGACTGTTTTCGTTGGTGGAGAGCCGGCGTCCATTTTATGGGACGATGGTGCGATGTGCAAACCAAGCAACTCGCTCAAATTTCCACAAAATAAAAAAAATAAATGGTGGAACAGTCCACAAACACTGTTCCATCTAAATCCAGAATCCTGAGGTAATTTAAACGTAATATTCTGAATTATTTCCACAGACAATCCTGTTTTTTTTTTTTTGTTTTTTTTTTTTTAAATATGCGTGTTTTAAAGCAAAATTTGTATTTAAAAAAACAAAAAAAACAAAAAGGATTTAATCACGGAAAAATGCACCCAATTTAACATTTGTATTTAATGTATCTGAGTATATATTTTGTAGCATGACTCTTGTTTTTGTACATAAAGTTAATGCGTTAATGTGTATTAATTGTAAAATACTAACAAAACCCTGATCGACCATCGATCAAGTCCTTCAATAAAGAACCTCCTTTCATACTCTTGTCTATTTCAGTCGAAAGACATTCATTTATATATAAAATAACGCAAACGCTAACATGGTCATTCGCAAAGAACAAAAAAAAAAAAAAAGGTTTGCACCCCCCCATGGTTTCTGAATGAGGAATAACCAAAAAAACAAAAAACTGTATTTTATAATTTATCTACAAAAATTAAGAACGAATGGAAATTAGATTAAATGTTTTTAAAAGAAAGAACCAAAAGTGAACTTTTTTTTTTTCCCCCTCAGGTGAATATTAAGATAAAGAATTATTCAAAGATAAAATAAATTTAAAAGCTTAGCATGATCATTTACAGTTGCAAAAGTTTATGCTCTGTGGTTTATCTACCAAATAAAAATAAAATCTAAAAAGGTAAAAATAAATAAATAAATGGATGGATAAATGAATGAATAAAAATGACAATGTGTATATATATATATATATATATATATAGTTTATTTATTTATTTTTATTATTATAAATAGTACTAACTTTGAGGATCCAAAGGCTGATATGAAAATTTGGTCAAATATTATTAGAGAAAGTGTATATTATATTTTGAAACAGAGATGCAAACCTTTTAACTGATACCATACGCAGCCCCAAAAAGTTTTCCTGAGGGTACACAGACTTTCGCACTCACCTGTAAACATGACGGTTTGCAATTCTTTCCTTCTTTTCCACCCTGAAGCGAATCAGGATTTCTGTCTAACGCATTCACATTCACACACACGGACAGGAAAAGAAACACGGTATTCCAACATGACAGGATAAAAATCATTATTTATATTAAAATGAAACAGAGCACCCGCAAAACGTAGCATACATTCAATAAAAAGGCAAGGCGATCTCAGTAATGGCCATGTGAGAGGCTCGGGTTTTAAATATTTACCTTTTCTCTCTCTTTTCTTTTTCTTTTTTTTAATACTAACGATATCTACAGCAGGGCGTGGCTGTCTGTACACAGTGATCCGCTTGGGGCGTGGGGGGGGTGAATCCATAATCCGTGAGTGTGTAAAAGTATATACACGCCTATACACGCATCCAAACTCTTTCTAGTCCAGGTGATGCAGATTTGATATCTCCTTTTGCAAGGAAAGGGCTCTCCTCTCTCTCTCACACACACACACACACACACACACACACACACACACACACACTTGCACACATATCCATGCTGTTTGATCAGAGCCATGCTATGGTTGTGTTTAAGGGTTTCAGCAATGTTTTTTTTTTCCCCACTTGCTGATGTTGTAACGCAGAAGCTTCCAGAAACTACTCGCTTGCTATGCAGTCGAGTGTGTGTGTGTGTGTGTGTGTGCACGCACACTACATACACGCACCCACCAGATATACACACAGACACCCCCTTCACCGTCTGTGAGTTTGTCAAAACAAACAGCACTACAGGAAGCTTGTGGAGTTTGAAGGACGCTCGGTACTCGGAGGAGACTCGGCTGGTGTTGTGATTCGCTGACCCGGTGCATGGTGGGAGGGGCTTCGGTGTGACTGGTATACCCAGTGGTATATCACTGAGGAGAAGAGGAAGACGTCCTGGCTCTGGAGAACCTTTACAGAAAGCAAGTTGTTTGGTTAATGAACTCAAAATGAGTTAAGAATAAAGAAAAACCCCGCATCCCATAATATTTACCGCTGTAGTCTCTGTATGAGCTGGGTCACCATGACGTCAGAGATCCCTGGATACGTCTCCTCAGCAAGGAACATGGCCTCTCCTAACTCGTCTAACACGTCAGGCTTCACGGCGTGTTCGCCGCCCCGCTCTTTTAGCTGCCATCACACACACACACACACACACACACACACACACAGGTTCAGAAAGATACACCCTTTATAATGTAAGCATGTAAAATTTCTTTCATCTTATTCATAAAGCACATTTGAAACAACTCTCTGCACGTTGTAATAAAACGGTTAAAAATTAAAATGCTGTAAGAAATATCTAAAAATTAAACAATAAAATAACACATAAAACAATTCAAAGCAGGCGAAATAACATTTAGTACGATCAAGGTGCCGTTGGAACTAGATCTGG
>CM042560.1:2115000-2130000 GCA_023630585.1 Cranoglanis bouderius
CACACACACAGTCTGAGTTGGGAAGAAACAGTAAATTTACAGTAATGTTCAGTAATAAAAGCGAGTCCCTCCGGCCGTAACCTTTTCCTTCGTGTCTGTTTCCCGACTCCTCATTAACGCTGCTCCATTTTCTCTGTATTCTGGATACAGATTATAGAATTTTGTGAAGAGTTTGTTTGTGGTGCCGTGACCAAAGACAAATTCTTTATATAAGAAATAAGTTATTATATATTACTTTCTATTGAGATAAAACTCTATTCTACTCTACTGCGTTCTATTCTTATACTCCATTCGACTGTGCTCTATTATCCTCTATTCTTATCCTCTATTCTATTCTACTGTGCTCTATTCTTATACTCTATTCTATTCTAATGTATTCTATTCTACTCTACTGCATTCTGTTCTTATACTCCATTATACTGTGCTCTATTCTTATACTCTATTCTATTCTAATGTATTCTATTCTACTCTACTGCATTCTGTTCTTATACTCCATTATACTGTGCTCTTTTATCCTCTATTCTATTCTACTGTGCTCTATTATACTCTTCTCTATCCTACACTACTGCGTTCTATTCTTATACTCTATTCTAATACTCTATTCTATTCTACTGTGCTCTATTATACTCTACTGGATTCTACTCTACTCTATTCTATTCTTATACTCCATTCTACTGTGCTCCATTATACTCTACTCTGTATTCTACTGCGTTCTATTCTTATACTCTATTGTACTCTAATGTATCTATTCCTATACTCTATTCTAATGTATACTATTATTATACTCTATTATGCTGTGTTATACCCTACTGCATTCTATTCTTATTCTCTACTCTATTCTAGTGTTCCATTATACTCTACTATATTCTCATACCCTACTCTATTCTACTCTAATGTATTCTATTCTTATACTCTATTCTACTGTGCTCTATTACACTCTACTCTATTCTATCCTAATGTATTATATCTCCTGAGATACCAGTGATCCTGACCCCTTCTGCTCTCCGGACCTGTCTGATCCATCCTGATGCCCTACTTCTGTTTGGAGTTCTCACCTTATTCATGCATTTGATAAGAAAATTAGTTTATGTCGCCAGGTGACTTCTTGAGCATTAACTGCTTTCCCCTGAAAAGAGTTGAGAATGTGCAGCAGCCCGGTAAATAAATCTAACAGTAATGACAGCTGTGCACGAGCAGCTTGATGTGATATGTGAGAAATTCAGGTATGTGATTAAGACAGATCCTCTTACCTGTATGCCCGGTAAACTGCCCTGCACCGGTGAGTGAGCCATGGCTTCTGAACCAGCACCCGTCTTAAATAAATACCCCCCCCCTCCCCCTCCCTCTCCCTGTTCAGCAGTCCTGCCTGATATGTGCCCCCTTTAAAAGTGCGACAGAGATGCGGACAACATCCGCCGAGTCTGCACTTCCAGCTGACGGAGTTGTAGGGGGGGAAGAAAAAAGATCACACTAGCGCAAACGACTCTCTACGCATTTACTTAGCGAGCAACGGGAATTAATTTGAATTAGAAAAAAAAAAAACACTACAAGCATTACTTTACGACACGAAAAGTGCAGGAAAAAGTTCTTTTTTTACGGCTCGTCGAACGCTTTTCTCTTTAAGGCTCGTGCAGGCGGCTAGTTAACCGTTAGCTAGCTTAGATGGACTTTCCAAAACATAGCACTATAAAATGATTATTAAAAAATATTCCAGGCGTCGTTTTGGTCCAGACAGGTGCGCAGCTTTCTGAGCTACAACCCTGGCTGTGTCAGTGACGCGAAGACAGAAAAAGCGTCACTTGTTTCGGGTAGAGAAGCGCAATGTTGACATCCTCAATTCACTTCACAGCTCGCCGCCATTTTCCTAACGCTGTCATCAGGGTATCAGGGCGGAGTCAAGAGGACTAGGACCCGCCCCTTTGGCATAACGGATGGAGATTCATTTGAATGTCTATTTTATTATACATTTTTAATATTGTATTAATATGTGTATAATCATACATTATTAATTTTAAATTTAGGAAAATATACACAAAAAAAATCGGGAATATTTCTACACCTTTACCCTCCATACACATATTAGGAAACGCCCCCATGTCCTCGTGCCACTCCAAAAAGCCTAACATCTATCAAAAGTAACTATTACTAAACTAGCTGGACGTGAGTTGGGCTTTAATATCACAGTCTTCATTTGTATTATCGTTTTTTAGAACTTTTACTTAACCACAACTAAAGCCTCTGTCAAAATATACAAATTTGTTTATCACTAAATTGTTTAGCTAACTACATTAGCACACAAGTGTGACTAACGGTTTCCATGTCGTCATCTTCTAATCTTGAACGTGATTGGTCCCAAGCCAATATAGTATTTATTTAATTTTATTTGTTTGACTTCAGTTTTATCACTCGGTGTGTCATTCCAGTGTGTCAGCCCATCGCAGGGCACAACCGCACACACATTCACACACTACGGACAATTTAGAGATGCCAGTCGTCTTACGACGCATGTCTTTGGACTGACGGAGGAAACCAGAGAACCCAGAGGAAACCCCAAAAGCATGGGGAGCCCACACGGGGCAGAGGCCCCGGAAGTGGGAGGCAAAAGTGCTAACTATATATCTGTATGTCTTCACTGTTATTGAGTATAATTTTATTCTGTATGTATTTCTTTCTCACTAGACGTCTCTCACTTGAAAAATTGAACACTAGATGGCGCCTCTGCTTTATTTTTGCTTACTGATGGGGGTTTTCATACCTGTGCCTGTGTGGTCTTCTTGGATTTTCTACACAACGTTAATACAAATTCGGCTACTGCATAACCAGCATGGCTAAAAAGAAAAAGTGACCAAAAATTGTTAACTTGCCGGGGGAAAAAATAGAAATAATGATTTGGCCTAATGGTTCACATATTTTTCCATCAGAATCTAATGGTTTCAATTATTTCAGAAAATCTGTTTATTACCATACAGGTGGGAAATAATCATCCATTTTACATGTGATTATGCGAATAATACATTTAACCAGGTTATGCCCTGAAAAAGCATACGTGAACTCAATGTGATGACACGTGAAAAGAATTATTCGTGTGAGAAAAATCACGTCTTAAATATGAAACCGTATGTCATACATGAATTGAAAATGATTTAATCATTTCTAAAAAAAAAACAACAACAAATAAAAATAAAAGAAAACGCATGCAATACATGTGAAAAGTCTACTATACTGTATATGAAAAAGTAACATCGATGAAACATGAAAAATTCATATGCACTACATGTGAAAACCCGATATGTCTAAAAACCACGTGTGAATCATGTCAATATCCACATGTGACATGTCTGTCAGGATTTCTGATCAGTTACAGATCCAGAAATCTAGGCCTGTTCAGCATGTCATTAAATAAATTGTTATATCTTCATGGAAGATCTTCTTTCTTTATATTACCTAGATGGTTTTTACATGTTCAGTATGATGATGAAAATAGAGCCCAAAGTTGTTGTTCTTTTTACATGATTAGCCCTTCATTTGAAGATAAACAAACCCCAGTTTCCTTGTTTTAATACATATTATTTATTGTTCCATCGCTGAGATAACCGGATCATGTTTTGTCTTTTGTTTCTATAGAATTTATATTTTATTCGACAAAGAAGACACAAGCTTTGCTCAAATGTGTGACCTGCATTCTTTTGTTATCGCTCTCATCTCTATTTATTGGAGCTCTCGGCTGAGCCATGCCTCCTAAGGCATCAGAGGCGTCTGGAGCCGGGCCGTATGCTGTGAATAAACCCGTCATAATCCTCAAACGCTCTCAAATTCCTCCAGAGCGCCTCTTCATCTCAAATCTGCTCAATTTTCTTCAAACGGAGCCCTCGGACCCCAACGAAAATGCCATGGATATTTAGTGATGGATGGCCGATGGAGGCTTGCTTCAAGTGCACCATCTCCAGAAGCCCCAGTGCATACACACACACACACACACACACACACGCACATAGAAAAACACAGAGAAACATCTGAAACCACAGCAATGAGGAGTTTTTCTCAGGTCTGGGTGTTAGATTGATTTCCTGCGAGCTCCTAATTCCTTATCTTCATCGTCTGGCTTTAGGTCTGGAGTGAAACCGTCCACATGAGCAAACCTATAAATAAATAAATAAATCAATAAAAAGCTTGAAATGTTCTGCATGGAGGAGTTTCCAAGCTCATCTAGAAGTTTCTCCAACTTTGTTAGACATCACAGGGAGAGACTCAGAGCAGTTCAGCTCTCCAGGGGATATGTCACCAAACATTACCTTTGGGGTGTCAATAATTTTGCATCACGCTCATGTCTTGTAGCTTCAGGGTCTTTGGTTTGATCCCGAGCTTGAGTTACAGCATGTTCTCCCCCATGTCCGTGTGGGTTTCCTTCCACCTCCCAAATCATGCAATGTGTGTTTATGCATGTTTATATGTTGTGTTATTGTGCATGTCTTTGTGTGTGTGTGTGTGTGTGTGTGTGTGTGTGTGTGTGTGTGTGTGTGTGTGTGTGTAATTAACACACTCACCCTGCACCATACAGCTGCACTTCCCTATGAATCATTGTCCAGTGACGTGGACAGCATGTTGGTGTAATTAACAGGAATGCATGTCTGTAGAAGCAGAAGCCGAGCCTCAAAGCACTTTAATTAGCTGCTGTACTGAAAGCGTGTGGAATACGAGGTGATGAATGAGGCTGTGATGGCTGGAAACACTAATGACTACAAGAGTCAAACACACTGCCTGTTAGGACTGCGTCCAAAGAAGTGCAAGCTGATGATGGCTAGGAATTAGTGCAAAGGAGCTATTAGCTCTACCACATTCCACAGGCTCCAAATAGCTGTGAATTCAGCAGTATCCATGTCACCTAAAAGCCGTCAACTTCAGTTTTCCCCCTATTTTCTTCCCAAATTGTTCACCTGCCAATTCCAATCCACCAACCAATTCAACTAATACCCTTGAGGACGGTGAGGGCTGGCACGCAGTTCCTCAGGGGCACATGAGACCAAAAAACGTGCACGTTTTTCCAACTGCTGCTCACAGGAGGAAAGCGCTATCCGCCGTCTTCCACATACATGTGCTCACAGAGGCCCACGATTGGCTAGAAAATCATAATGCACTCAAAAAATGAATTGATTACTCTTACTTAAGTTAACTGAAGAAAGTTTAGTCGGGTCAACACAATTTAACTGGTTTAGTTCAAATCAATTTACTCTAGTTTTAAATATGTTAGTTGGATTGAACACAGTGAAATTAAGTTGTGACAGAATATTCAAAAATCGTGTTACTTTAGCTCATTCTAATTAATTAAACCGAACAAGAGACAAAAATAATAATTTTTCGAGTGTGTGGTGAAATGTTCTGTGATAAGTCATATTTCTCTTTATTAGACTGTCTTTAAACAAATATTAGATGATTATGCCTATTTCTAGACATTTTTAATCGTTCCAAGCTTGAAATTGTCTTTGAAATTGTCTATTGGCAGATAATTTTGCTTATTTCATGCACTTATGGCTTAATGTGTTCATATATATATATATATATATATATATATATATATATATATATATATATATATATATATATATATATATATATATATATATATATTATAGGGAATAATTATTATATATTATAATATTAGGGAAAAAATACTTCTCCTTGTTATCTTCAAGATATCTTCAATTGCAAAGATATAATTTTCGCAGATAAATAAAATAAACATAATGTATTACTATTACTATATCATGTATCTTCAATAAGAAGAATTTTTTTAAGAAGAGCCACAGTACCAGTCAGTGGTGTGTAAATTGTAATGTTTTTTTGTTTGTTTGTTTTTTTCCTGTGCTATAATTTGGGAGAAAAGGCCAGAGAAAAGGCAGGAGAAAAGGCCAGCGCTGGTCCCGTGTCATCAGTCATGGGCCGAGCGGCACGGTTTAATGAAGCTCTGTGAGAGGGGCGGTTTAATCTAAACTACACCACACACCGCTGCGGGTCCTACACCATCCTCGCAGGGTGGCCCGTACCTGCTGGGGAATGGAATTCACCGTCCTCACCGATCATCTGTGCACTTGGCTAAATGTTGCTGAGCTGCTTTGTTTTGGATGTTAAAGGTATTCCAATTTGAAGCCATCGGTTTACATTTTCTGTATGATTCCTACGTTAAGTTTATTGCGATGAGACGTTTATTTCCGTAATCGCTTACGGAAGGAGTCTCCAGTGTCAGGGGTAAAACTGTGACTTAGAGTTTTCCGAATCTACACTTTACGCTTATTGCAGTTTTTTTTAGTAACATGGCAAGCTGCGAGAACAAAGAGGCTGGTGAGGAAACAACTTTTTATAGCTGCTATAACTTGTTTAACAGACAAATGTAACTATAAATAGATAAAAAGTATGATGTGTCATTCTTTAATAAACAAAATATTGTAACCGTAGCTCAACTGCTGTCATAAAAGAGGAATAAAACACAATAAAACAGGCAAATAATCAACTTTTTCTTCATCATTTTTAATTCCTTATTTATAGCTTATAACATGTTATATAGCATACATAACACCTCACTATGCTTAGCATAAGCTTGCTTTTTTTTTTCCGTTATAGTGTATTCCTTCACAATGTCAGGTAATGTGACACATTATAATACCTGTTCACTAATGTTTATCAAGGTGTTTTGTCTTCCCTTTACCACATTATAATGCTTTATAACACGCATAGTAGAACTACGACATGTAATTACAGGCTTATTTAATGTCTTTTAAATTGTTATATTGTTCATAGGAACAGATATAATACATTAGGACATCATGTAGTCATTCTTTGTAAAGTATTGGTCATGTAGATATGACCTCTTATGAGCATTTATACAGCCATTATACTGTAAGTGTGTTATATAACTTGTTATTGAGGCATTTATGATGCATTACGAATACAGGATTCATAGGGAGGGTTACTGCTTATTGATATGACTAGCATGTGGTTATTTTTTTAAAGATTAGTAAAGTCGGTGACGCTTTCTATGAAGGCCATATGCGCATAATGACTTACGAATACATTCACAACATTCCATAATGCACTCATAAGGCATTATACACATGAATATAAGTGTTTCATTACAGTTTGTAGCCTTGTTTGTAATGCATTTCTAAATTGTTACATTAATGCATTATAAGTAGCGCTTATAATACATTATAATGCCATTATGCTGTATCTTGTCATAGTGCACTATGCAAAGTGTTATGACTACTTATAAATAATCTTTTAAAAATATTTAATATGAATAATAAAGGTAGCTGTAAAGTGTAATGATTTTTCATAAATAATAATAACAATGTGTATAATGTCTTATGAATGCATTATAACATGATATGAATGTGTTCATGGTTTATTTAAGTATAATATATATTTTTTTAATTTAAGCTTGGGTGCAGAACTGGACATCGTTTCTCTGTATTCAGCCCCTACATCCAGTTTTAAAAGTGTAACATGTTGAATCTTCAGCCTTATCTCCTATACCTTAATTACTTTAAAATCAATAATAATTGATGACTTAAATGACATTTTAAAAATGGCATCCTTTACCACAAAAATTATGCTTTTTCACTCTATAAAATTAATATACGTGATAAACCGTGCACTCGAAATTAATGCGTGTGCCAGTTTACTGTTTTTTGTCTGTATTTACATGTGCTTTTAATGAATCTAATCAATTATGCTCAATGAGTCTTTGCAAACCGTGAAAAATCAATCACCACTAAATAAGTGCAAAGTCGCCACGTGTGTAATCTGCTCGCCGTTCGCCTAAAAATGATGAAGTGCAGAGACGATCTGAATCAAAAAGCATGACTCGTGCTTTCAGAAGCCGATTATCAGACATTATCCGAGTGACTCTGTGATTGTGGTGCCATTTAACCCTTAGAAAGGCTTAAAAATTAAACTTTTTATTTGTTTAAATCAGGTTTTGACATTGAATGTAAGAAAACCTGTCTTTAATTGTTCAGAAAAAGTGTTAAAAGTACTTTACTTCTTCTTCTATACCTCAATCAGGGTTGGCTGACCTTGTCAGTCAATATCATAATATAATTTATTTTTTTAAGTCTCTCATATATATATATATATATATATGAATGAGAGACTTTTCTTCTTCACATGATCTTTAGGAAATTTGGATGATGCAACTTCCTGTTGAGCATGTGGAATATTCAAAATATCGCACAAGGGCGAGTGTGTTCAACTAATAATGGACAATTTGTGGGGTAATAATACGATTTTAAAAGTATTTTAATAATTTAATGAATATATTGTATTGCAAGTGCTGTAAATTTTGTTTTATGATACTATAAAGGCTACAAATAAGTAATATATTAGTTACATTTACTAAAAGCTAGTCATACATGACTCAGGTACTGTTTATATATATATATATATATATATATATATATATATACATATATACACTATGCTACATTTTTTTCCCACACTCATCATTATGAAAGCATTAGTTAGGTATTAATATATCACTGTGGAGCTTATAGTAATTTATTAATAATAGTTTTGATAATGTTTAAAGTTATTTCAACCAGACAGGTTGTTCTTTACTGTTTAAAATGTCTTTTATGGAATATACAGTATGTGCAACGTACAAATGGCGCCCCAGTTGTGAAATTGCTTATTACACAGTTGCACGAAGCCTAATAACCGGAGTATATTGTGCTAAAAGAGTTCTGGTTTGTCTAAATACTTTCGTGAGAATTTTTTGTGGGAGGTTCAGAAGTTTTTTTGTTCTCTGTGGAACTGTTGGGTCTTTATTTTAGGGTCTTTGCTACGACTCTGGAACGTTTTTTACTCAAGTGTTGTTTAATAATGTTTGTCCCTGAGGACTTTAGGAATCTCCTTTTACCTTCACTTGTTGCTTGAACCAATGGCAACATCTTTTATTTCCGGATTCATTATTATGAAAGGTAAGTATTACTATGTTAATTATCTGTGGGGCTGATAGTAAAACGTAACGGGTTTTTATAAATGCTTGAAGTTGCGTATCTGCAACATGCACATGCTGTAGGTTGTTGTGATTGAAGCTTTACCCGTGTTTAAAATGTCTCGTATGTAATAAAAATCTGACATAAATGACACCCCACTCGTGTAATCAGCCATTACACGATTACACAGAGCTTAATAACTGCCACGCTGAAGCATCATTCTTCAATAAATAAAATATCGTAATCGCAGGTCAATTGTTGTCATATAAGAGGAATAAAATACTTCAGGAAAATAATCAACTTTTATTTTTTTCCTATACCAGAACACCCATCACGTTCTATTCCTTATTTATAACTTAGGTATGACATGTTATATAGCATACATAACACCTCGTAATGCCTAACGTAAGCTTCCTAGCAAATAGTTATAGTGTTATATTCCTTCAGAATGTCAGGTTATACGTCACGTTGCATTATAATATCATAATGTTTGTAAAGCTGTGCTGTACTCCCAGTGCCATGTTATAATGCTTCATACCCGTTTTATTCATATTTGACTCGAAGCCTAATATCTGCCATGTTGAAGCATTATAAGCACTCGCTCTCTTCTGTAACCTGTAGTGATGATTCTGATCTGAGCGTTAACCTCTAGCATACTGATGGAGGAGGAGAGTGACCAGAGGCATCGTGGGTAAACAGACAGCCGTATTCCCTCTGGCTTGTCACTTATTGGTGACACAGTGAGAGATTGTGTTTGCTTCGCGTCTGCAAGACTGTCCATTACAATGAAGAGACATAAATCAGCGAGCTGAGCTGAAATATACGCCACAAATCCCCATCCAGCAAATGCATTTCCTTTATTTTTATTTATTTATTTATATTTTTAAGTGTTTGCTCTAGGTACGGTTCAATAGCTGCACTGTATTTTACATGTGTACGTGTATTGTTCAGTGTATTTTTCTTTAAATACAAATGTACAGATACGTTTTCGAAATGATTATTTCATATTCAAACATTTCTCGAATACTCTATCACCTGATTACATCATTGTTGTACCTTTAAGGGGTTTATTTATTGACATTGTCCTCATAACATTCACCTTTATACCATGGCGCTGTTACATTTTCTACATTTTCTGTTTAATTTTCTATAACGGCAATAGGTCCGGCTGTAACGTACAGTAAATGACAGATTTATATTAATGAAAACGTTAATTCTAAAACGTTATCGTTTCTATAGTAACAGCTCATTCACAGGGACATTTAACAGATAAAAAAAAAACACGTAATCGTTGATTTGGTTTTCAAAGTTTTTCATCTCTCTAAGGAGATGTTTATTTAGTGTTTATGGAAGGAGTCTCCAGTGTCAGTGCTTTGCTTTTTTCTTATTAACTGAGAGAGAGAAAGAGAGAGAGAGAGAGAGAGAGAGAGAGAGAGTGAGAGGCTGGTGAAGGAATGACTGTTAATAGCTGCTATAACGTAAGTGACAACAAGAACTAACCCGTTTCGTGGTGAGTTACATTAAATGTAACTATAAGTGGATAAAAAATGATGATGTGTCATTAAAAATGAAATTGTTAACTGCTAATGAAATTGTTAACACGTTGCTGTTGGTTTAATAGGAAAAACAAACTGCAGGCTGTGCTGTTATTGGAAAATAATCTACATCGGGATGATAACAGGGGCTTCATCACACCAACATCACGCTGTGTATTGTGTTATTCCTTACATACTGTATAGCATTCAGGATGCACACTCTATGGCAAGATGGGTCCCTCGAGGATTTTTTTGGATGGTTGATAGTTCTAGCTTTCGAAAATAGTTTTATTTAAAACATTCTCTGTAAGGGAAACCGTGGGTTCTAGAGAAGAAGAACCCTCAGAGCCCTGGTTCAGAGCGCTAGACGGAATTTCTTTACGTATAGGACAACGGAAATCGAAAGAAAACGTACGATATTTTATAGCGGTGCTCAAAAACATCGTCACGAACTATACACATACTATACTCATTTTACACAGCGTCACGTGTAGACTTGAGCTTGATCATAAAGCTCATTCCTACAAAACCATGGTTGAAATTTGCGTATAATCATTTTACATTCACATTTTCCATCTTCAATGAACAATCTTTGTTGTTTATCAGTAAACTTAATCCGTATTTAAAAAAAAAAAAAAAAAACGGAATCTAAAGGCGTGTTTATTCGAAGGAATTACCTGAATTATGCTAAACCCAAATACAATCAAAGAATCAATAAATGTAGCAGGGTGTGGTGGAGAGATAGAGAGAGAGAGAGAAAGCAGGAGATAGAGACGTATCTGCAGGAAAGAAAAGAAAAGAAAGAACAGAGAATTCGGTAATCTCTTAATGCACCAGTATTTATCGCTTCGTCTCCACTCCAGCCGTGGAAATGATGCATTTGTAAGCAGCGTGCATGCAAAGAAGGGGCGTAAAGCAGCGTGCCTTATTTTGGGACTCGCGCCATTAAAGGTGTAATTACAGTCATTAGGAGCACCCTCTGGTGGAAGGTAATTGGATGGGTTCACCAATGGTGAGTTGTTTTTTTGTTTTTTTTCGAGACGTGGCCACAACAACAAAAAAATTAATTCACTATACGCTCACAGCGTGTCGGACACCAGGCAGGTTTGATTTACATGCGCAAAATTCGACACCAAAAAATAAAGTTTAATAGTAATAGTGTGGGAAGCAGTAAATGAATGAATCCAGGAAGTGAGATCACTGACAAAGCACACACTCGGTCAGTGTAGGGCTATTAATAAGCCCTCGGGGCAGAACCACGGGAGAGAAAGATGCAGACGAAGGGATTAAATGCGGTCCCCCCCCACCCCACCCCCACCCCCGCAGCCGTGACACGCTGGTTCTCCAGGTGAGAGTCAAATGTGCCGTAAGATTAAGTTCAGCTCGTCCTGCGAGGCCTATCCGAGACCTGCGGAGGTGGAGAAAGAGACGCAGAGTTCATTTACATCCCAGTGGGTTTTGAGACATCGACAGGGTTCTCTCAAACAAACAAACAAACAAACAAACAAACAAATCTGTACAGAAAACTTTAACTCAACTTCAGTGTGAGTTTTTATTTATTTATTTTTTAAACAAGACCGCATCATTTTTCAGTACTTCACTACTGAAAACAATGTTCAGCAGTAAGGAATAAAACACGTCATGCTGCGTTGTTGTAGAAAAATAATCAACGACAAATTGGTGTGATGAAGCAGAGGTACAGTGAACATCAGGATATTGATTATTTTCCAATAACAGGACGTCCATACCATACCAAGTGAGCGTGTGTGTGTGTGTGTGTGTGTGTGTGTGTGTGTGTGTGTGTGTGTGTGTGTGTGTGTGTGTGTGTGTGTGTATTTTGTGGGCCGATTCATCACTTTAGATTGCCGACAGTAAGGATTTGTGAGAACGTGACGCTCTGCTCCTGTCTGCCGCAGATTGCGATCCCCTGCTCGAGCTGCGATAAGCCGATTTCTGCTTTGTAGCCGAATCAATATGGACATCAAAAGCGGCAAACGGGCCTCCATTTCTCAGTTTCTCAGTTTCTCCGTTTCTCAGTTTCTTCAGGCTGAGGATGGAGGAGAACTTCAGGGTTCTGCGTTAGGAACATGTGAGAGCGAGCAGGCAGAATGAGAGCATGTCGGTGTGTAACGTGTACAGACCGGAGCAGAATCTCTATCTATCTATCTCTATATGTTTCTCTCTCTGACCATGTGTGTGTGTGTGTGTGTGTGTGTGTGTGTGTGTGTGTGTGTGTGTGTGTGTCTCTCTCTCTCTCTCTCTTTGTCTCTCTCTCTACATTTCTCTCACTGTCTGTGTCTCTCTCTGTCTTTCTGTCTGTCCTGTGAGCTTTACTGGCATGACAAATTGCACAATGTATTGCCAAAGCACTGATATGAGCAAAGAATACAATCTGAACAGAGAACAAATGATAAGATGAGTGAAGAAAAGTGAAGAAGAAGAAGAAGAAGAAGAAAAAAACAAAAACAAAAAAGTACAGTCAGAAAAGTGCACGTGAGCTCACGAGCGCGTCGCTGCTTGGTCGACTCTTCCCTCATTTTGTGGCAGGCATCGATGTACCTCACCGCTAATGAGATGCAGCCTCTTTTTTCTCCAAGCAAATACTATAAAGTTGCGTGTCATTCTCCAGCCTTCTGTCTGTCTCTCTCTGTCCATGTCTCTCTATCTCTCTTTCCATGTCTGTCTCTCTTTCTCTCTTTTTCTTTCTGTCTCGTTCTCTATGTCTCTGTCTGTCTGTGTCTCTCACTCTTTGTCAGTTTGTTGTGTCTCTCTCTTCCTCTCCATCTCTGCCTCTCTCTCTCTCTCTCTCTCTCTCTATGTCTTTCTCTCTCCGTCATTTTTACATCTCGGTGTTAGACTTCTCTCTCTTTCTCTCTGACTCTTCATCTGTCTCTCTCTCTCTTTTGTCTCTGACTGTCTCTGTCTATGTCTCACTATCTCTCTATCAGTCTCTCTCTCTCTCAGGTCAGTTGTTTGTTTACCCGTGGCAGACGGTCTTATTAACAAAGACGACCTTATTACAGGACGTGACCACTTAAATTCCACTCACATTTCAAAGCTTCATTCCCCACCATTTAATTTCTCTGAGCGTAATTAACAGCATCCACTCGGCCATATTTCACTCCTGTGTATCCATGGCAATAGCACATCCGCCACCCGCCTCCTCTGAGCATGAATTATGGGATGGATATTTCCATGCAGCACAAGCCGATCCATTTAACCAGAGCAGGGACCGTTAACTGTAGACGGCCGGGTTTGGGTTACGGTTAGACTTATAGGAGAGGAGGTGGGCGGGGCCTTTAAGCTCATTAGCCAATGGAAAGGTGAGGCTGTAAAATATCAGAGCAAAGGTGAGGATGCACACACACACACACACACACACACACACACACACACACACACACACACACACACACACACACACACACACGTTTGTGGAAATAATTAAATAAATAAAGTCAGTCTGTACAGGAATTGATGAAAGTCTGCATTAATTAACCTTGTGATTTTTTTTGTATCATTTAATAACCAGGATTAATGGAATAATTAATGCTATTTGATTACAAATATACATAAAAAATTATAGTATATTTCTTCAAATAAGTCCATAAATAATGGCACCCTTCAATATAATGTACAAACACTGTATTAAAAAAACCATTGTATTAAATACGTGTTACACAGTTATTATTATTATTTCTTTCAATTCTTAATTCTTTTAATTAAGTCTCTAGGAAATCTAGTGTTGCCTTTGATTAAATAAAATGTCAAATCCATTTGTAATCCATCACCATGTGGGACTTCAAACAGCTTTAATCATAGGAATGATGATTGATAAAAAATAAAAAAAATCAGGGGGGGAAAAAAACAGGAAAAAAAAACCAGACAAGCTACAAGTTGATGCAGTTGTTTTAAGTTTCATCCAAGGTCATTTTTTTCACTGCAGTGGATATAAAAACTATTTAAAAATATCACAAAGTTCAATAAATATTTTACAAATTCACTCATTCAAACAGTACCTCGCTCATTCTTGTGGTCATCAAGATTTCACTTTGCTGCACGTTATTTTATATATTGACTTTTCCTCAATTTCATGAAGGGTGCCAATAATTCTGGAGCTGACGCCGTGCAAAACTTCGACACGTATTAAAGCCACACATCCACAAAATGCAATAATATAAATGTCTATATAAATATAAATGTATATAAATATAATATAAATATAATATAAATGTAATATAAATGTCATAACTCATACTACATCATGAGCAGTACATAGAAGGATCAGCTAATATTTTAGGGAAATTTGTGTTCTCCCAACACACACTTTAAGTAAGATGTTCACTAACGTGTGTAATAATGCACCAAAAAAAAATCTGAATCGTTGTTTAATAAATCATTACAACATTAAATCTCATTAAAATGCTTCAAACACACGTTAGGGTCGAGGTGCTGGGGATTGTTACTGACTTTCC
>CM042560.1:2135000-2170000 GCA_023630585.1 Cranoglanis bouderius
TTCATTCTTTCTTTCATTTTGTTTGAAGGCGGAAACGCAAACGACGCAAACCCGCCTTTGCGCTTCTTATTTTATTTTATTATTTAAATCGGAGATTTGGAGAGATAAGATGAAGCAATATCTTTTTCAGGGAAGGACAATAAAATGTTTTATCTTATTCATGCTGTGAGTATGACCTTTTAACCTTTTAAATTAGTGAAATGACATAAAGACATCAATTCGCGCGGGGTGGGGGGGGGAGTTTGGGGGCGCAAAAGCTGGGTTCATACAGTATCATCACATGATCACATTCATTATCGCGGCAATAAAACAGGTTTTGCATCACAACAAAGAAACAAAAACCAACAATATGTAGCGGTTTATTTGCCAAATAAATGTAGGTATAGGCAGTGGTGACCCCACTGTATGTGTATAGTCAGAAGGATCTTAACCCAAAGTTTCTGTGATCTCTAAATTTGATTTTAAAAATATATCTCTGTTTTTCTTTTTTCTCCATTCCTGTCATAATTCAAAATTTGATAACTATTTTGTCATGATAAATGAGTCAAATTTGCTGTGTAATCCAAGAAAATCCTGTTTTTTTCCCGTGATAGTGCTCTCTCTCCTTCAATAAATGCATAGATGCATAACAATAGCTTAGATATTTCACAAATATTTTTTTTCAATTATTGTATTATTGATTCATTTTAATTAATAACCCCTTTAAATTCCCAAAATCCAAGCTTATTATTCAGTTATAGAGAATAATTATTATGTAACTACAGTGATAGTGAAAGGTATGCAGGTATGGAGTTATGATGAAGACGTCTGGAAGTTCAAGGGGTAAATAAACGATTAACAAGCTCGCAGGATGAGTTCCTTTCCCCGACAAGAACAAAAAAATAACAACAACAACAACAACAAAAAAAAAAAAGGCTACTCCTTAAGATCTGCTTTTAGCTCTTGCGCCGCTGTGTCGCAGACTTCGCAGACGCTTTTAGTCTGAGGAGAGTGGAAGAAAATCTCCTCTGCTTGAGTAATATGGTATAAAACTCTGATAAAGTTCCATGTGTTCAGAACGGTAACGTGTCACGAAAGAGCTTCTCGATGATGGCGGGCGTCGGAACCAAGTCCTCGAGCTTCAGGTAAAAGATGCGCTGGAGTCCTTGCGTGCACAGCGTGCGCAGCTCGGGTAACTTGGCCAGCAGTTTCGAAAGATGGCCACTGCAGGCCACGTGATCCTTCAGGCAGGTTAAAATCTTGCTCTGAAGCTCCTCCGTCTTTTTGGGCTCCTTCAGGCCGGGCCTCACTGTAGAAATAAAGAGAGTGAGAGAGAGAGAGAGAGAGAGAGAGAGAGAGAGAGAGATTTAATGTGACGTAATGAGAAAAGGAGGGAGAAAAGGAAGAAAAGGTTGCGTGGTGTGAATTCCTTCAAGTCACCTGTGATTATGGTGAGAGCAGCCATGCAGGAGAACGCCGGGACGTCGATGCGCATGCTCTGGAGGCTCGAGGAGAATTCTGCAATGGAGTCGATCCACTCGCCGAACGCTCGCACGCACTGCAGCCTGTGCAAGACGACGCCGCTGCAGAAAACCAGCTTGTCCTCCATCAGGTTGGATCTGGATGGGAAAATTGGAAGAGAGAAGCGTTGTACGGGATCAGCCTGAGCTTGAGATTGAGAGACGACTGTAAAGATGTCGGGGAGGAGAGCAAAGATCTTGTTCGCGATATAAATTTCACCTGTACGCCAAACGCAAGACGAAAAGCTCCAGGAACGCGGAATCAAACAGCAGCTCCTGGTCGCATTTCGGGAGCTCGGTGAAACCGGGCATTTTCTCCGCCCAGCCACGGATGATGCTCATGGAGCCCATTAGGAGGTCGTAAAACTGCTGGATGTGAAGGGTCTCGTCTTCGGCGCTGTGGTAGTCCGGGTCGGGCTGAAACTGGACAGAAAATCATTCTGTCATTCTTTAAATTTGATTCACACCAAATCAACCAACAATACATTTACTTTTCCTCATCGTTAGCTTGGTGACTCACTTTGGAGTAATCCAGGCGGCCTACGGAGGGGTTGGAGTCCATGTGGGCCCTCACCAGAGCGCTCAGGAGATTGGCAGAGGATAAGGAGGCGGGGATGTCCTGGGGGCCTTTGGGTTTGGATGGGAGACGACCTCGTCGACCTTTTAAACTGTCCGTTCTTACGACTATAAATTAGACCCCCCCCAAAAAAACCCTCATTAGGCTAAAACCAAGATTTCATTCACACGACAAAAGGATAATATCAAGAATGTCGGCTGTACCTTCTTTCACCATCCCGACGACGAGGCACTTCTGAAAGCGGCAGTACTGGCACCGGTTCCTCCGCCGCTTATCGACGGGGCAGTTTTTGTTCGCCAGACACACATATTTGGCGTTTTTCTGCACCGTGCGCTACAGAAAGACGACACCAATTAGTAAGAACTTATAACTTGACAGAGCACAGTTTCATCAAAAGAAAAAGAGGCTCTTGGGTCTGCGCTCGACAAAGCAAAGCTGGCTAACACATTCAGGAGCAGGACGGGGCACACGCTGGGTAAATACAGAACCGTGGACCGACATAAATCGGGGGTCCCACGGCACTGACTCTGTGACCTCTCTTGTCGGATTAGCGCAATTATCCCATCACGGCACGGCGAGCTAAAGAGGAGGCTGGGAATTTCACTCTCCCTTTACTCCCCCCCCCACACCCCCACCCCCTGTCGAAACATGAAATTCCTATTTAACAAATGAACGCGGTCACGTCACCCAGGTGCTTAAAGATACTGTAGACTTTTCCTTCCAGCTTTATTCACCTCATGAAGGGATTGATAAGCACATACGGTCATGACATGGATCCGGTGTGTTGAGTGAAGAGTGAAGGAAATCTAAAGCTAAATCTCAAAACTGTGAGTTGGAATTATTTTGGAATTTTTTTTTTTTTTTTACTCCTTTCTTGAGTGCCAACAATTTGGGAAGCGTGACATTCCTCTTCAGTTATGTGATTCGTTTAATAAACCAAGTTTCCAAAATAGCTGTTTCTGTGTTAGGCTTTAATTAATTAATTTATTTTATTTATTTTTACCTTTTTCTTCCAACAGTCTCAGAATAAAGGGCACCAAACTGTACTTTTCCTTGTCACTAGGTTGGTACTCACAATGCTTTACCTGGAAAGGTGTATGTGTACCTTTAACGTTAACTCTAAGAGATCATTTTAAGATCCGGTTACATCATTTTTATAGGTGCAATATCTACAGATACAAAAGACAAGGGACAGGGAAAGGTACAGTTTAGTACCCTTTTATGCAATCCATTTTTTGGCAAGATATCAAATTAACTTCAGTATTTAGCAAAAATGGACACGAATAGGTTTGGTGATCAAGTTTTGTTTTGTTTTTTTAAACACACACCATTATTTATTTTTCTTTTCTATTCTTCCATCAAGTACAGAAAACTCTCAGATCAGAAATAAACTTACTTTAGCTTTTGCTCTGGTGGATCCATCAAATATGTATCTTTACACCTTTAAAATATTTTGAAGATACATAACTGGACCGCTTAAGGACCAGTTTTACACACTTTTAAAGCTTTAATTGATAAAAACGAATAAAGGTACACCATGTGAACTTTCCCACATAAAAGACACAGTAAAAAAAATAATTAAGGTGTACCCTTGAGGTATCCTGCCGGTGCTGAGGAACAGTACCTTTATTTCTTGAAGTGTTCTTGAAGGTACTCAACTGTGCCTTTACTTGTGTTTTCCCTTAAGAGTACACCTTTCGTACCTTCAGTATGTGTCTTTCATTTATCATCCAGTTAAATGTGGATATAGTGCACCGTTAAAGTCGATTTAAGGTAAATAATTCGTTTTTAGAGTAAAGTTTTAAACGATGCACCTTTCTAGGCATAATATACGTCATAAAGGTACTCTTAAGAGTACAGCGACTAGGAAAGGTACAGTTTAGTACCCCGGTGTAGCTACCAACTTGTGCTAAAAAAGAGAAGAAAAATATGAAAAGACATCGGAGCATACCTTGAAGAAACCCTTGCAGCCTTCGCACGTGCGCACTCCGTAGTGCTGACACGCCGCGTTATCCCCGCACACCGCGCACAGACCGTCTCCATGCGCGGTGCCACGCGTGGCGGTCGGAGAACACGAGGAAGACGAAGAAGAGGCCACGGGGCTCTCCATCAGCATTCTTCCGTGACTGATGTGCAGGCTGTGATGAGCGAATCCCAGGCTGTGGTGTTGTTGTGCGTGTTGCTGCTGCTGAAGCTGCTGCTTCCTCAGCGGCGCGAATCCGTGCTGCGCGGCGCCGTCGAAGCGCATGTGACACGCGGAGACGTGCGCGCTCGACGCGGACGGCTTGAGCGAGAAGAAGCGCGTCACGGCGCTCTTGCGCTGCTGCTCCATCAGGTAGCTCGGATGGAAGCCGTGCAAAGGCGACGCGTCGTCCCACGCCGGACCGAAGCCCGAATGGCACGGTTTGTAGTAGGACGCAGCAGCGGCGGCGGCGGAGGCGACGGCGGGGTCCTCTGCGTGCTGCGCGTGCTGTTGCTGCTGCTGCTGCTGCTGCTGGTGGTGGTGGTGATGGTGCGCGTAGCCAGCGTGCGCCGCGGTTCCGTCCTCCGACTTGACCGAGAGATGATCGGCGCAGTGGGGGAGCTGGTACAGGCACGGCGACTTGGCCTCGTAGCTCGCGGCGCCGCCGGCTGAGTCGGAGAACGTGCTGAAGCTGGGCAGCGACGAAGACGCGGCGGCGAGCTCCGCGTTCGTCAGGTCCATGCTGAACTTGACGAACTCGGGCGTGAGGAAATCGCAGCTGTACTCGCTGTAGCTGTAGCTCTGACACGCAGGACTGGCACCCGGAGGAGAGGTGCCATACTGAGTCTGCACGCAGGGCATCTCTGAGGAAAAGAGAGGAGAGGAGAGGAGAGGGCAAAGAAGAAAATCAACTCAGGCTCCCAAACTTGGTCCCGGAGAACCTTCCTCCTGTCCTGCGCGTGTTTAGTGTTCACACAGCTCTAACGCGCAGGACAGGAGGGTTCTCCAGGACACTTTACGCGTGTATGTGAACGTTTTTCTAAATTATTATTATTTATTCCAGTTTACACACCTGCTGATTTGGGTTCTCGTGAAATCGCTGCGGTTCGCTCGTTGCTCTGGTGCGTCTCCTAATTTTTTCTCTCCTGCGGATAAAAAAAAAAGCTGTTGTTTTGTAAAATTAAGTTCAGATTGTTAGAGAGAGAGTGAGAGAGAGAGAAAAAGGGAGAGAGAGAGAGAACACAATTTAGTCCTTACCTCAATTTCAGCTCCTAAATATTCCTAGCGCTTCGTCCATCTCATAACTCAGAACTTTACAAAAATAAATAAATAAAGTAAAAAAAGCAGGTTGCACCGCGTCCCCAGTGCGTCCTCGCTCCACGGCGTTAACGCAACTGGCGCTCGAGCGCAACGTGCCTTTGTTTATGGGCTCGGAACGCCGCAGCCCACGTGCCAAAGATGAGGACGTCATCGGCGTCAACCCCTGACGCGCTCCGTGCAGGAGGACAGAAAGCCACTTGTGTTTATGCAGCACTTGTCTTGGGTGGCGCACTTGTTCAGAGTAAAAGGACTCAGCTATACAGACACTAACAGCGGGGTCCAAATAGTCTGTACTTCTCTGACGCACTCTTTAGTCCTCTTTTCTGCCAACTGGAACACGTCCGACTTGCAAAGGATGTTGATCTGGTATAAAACGCAGGGGCACTTTATTTATTTATTTATTTATTTATTTATTTATTCTTATGTTTTCCCTCAAGTTTTAACCGCGCTCTCAGGGGGAAAAAAAGGGTACTAGATTGCACCAATCCTCTGGCATGGTCGCTGGCATGGTACCATCAAGGAAGGGTACTGCACACCTTTAGTAGAGCACACCTGGGAAAGTACAGTATAGTAATTAGCTTTAAGAGTAAAGCTTTAAAGACACCCTAGTTGTCCTTGAGCTCTAATTATGAGCCTTAAAATATTTTTAAAGGTGAATGATAATAAGGTACAACAGAAGGTACTCTTGATGGCAGCACCTTTACTGGTACCTTTAATTCCAGGTGCATAGTGTAGCTTTAAAACTTTACTTTAAAAGGAAGTTAAAGTTTTATATCCATATTTCCGAAGAACGCGAAAGATACAGGTGCAAAAGTTAAGGGTACTGAGGGAAAGCACCGTTTAGTACCCTTTTTTTGTCTGAGAGTGTGAGGAGTCAGAAATTTAGTGTGCGAGGATTGACAAATACTCCTTTTTTATCATTATTAAACAGTGCATGCTGAGATGTAAGATGAGTAACAGTGCAAAAACAATATCTGTTGTAATGAAGTTTGCATGACACCATGATTTAACCTCTTTGTGCATTTATTTTTTATTACTTGTATTAGTAGTACAACTAATATAATTTTCTTTTCTTTTCTTTCACTATTAATATCCACTAATAACATGCACCATTTAACCATTTAATGTTACTTAATGATGATGATAATATATTTGGGGGGGAAAAAACCCCAAAACATAACAAAACAAAATGATAGCAGTTCTAAAGTTTGCATCTCTTTTTTTACACGTTTGCGAATGTATAATAAAACGTTCCTTAATAACTTATAACCTCTTTGCACATCTTTTGACCCTCTCAGATTAAATCCCCACTAATGATCTACCTAACCTCTCTTATAGATATTTAACATACACAGACTAGTTGGAGAAATCAGAAATCAGATATCAGCTTTTCTTTTTTTTTTCCCCAGACGACAGATCTAACAAGCTGTTATAAGACCCGTTATAAGACCCGTTATAGGACCCGTTATAAGACCCGTTATAAGACATTTCAGTGTCGTTTGGCCGCCTTTTATTTTTACTTGCGTTACGGTTTCAGCTTTGATGGTGCACCGAAGCGTCAGAAAGACACAGCGTGAGCTAATACACTGATTCAGATCCAATCAATTCCGCATCACATTATATTTATAATGTAAATTGCCCATGGAGTAGCGTTTCGGTTTCCTCTGGGTTCTACAGTTTCCTCCAGCCTCCCCAAAACATGTCAGGTGGATTGGCAATGCTAAATTGCCCCTGCATGGTGTCTAGGATGTATTCCCACCTCACACTCCACCATGAGCCTGACAAGAATAAAGCGCTTGCTGAAGACGAACAAATGAAAGAATGAAATTCTGTGATATGTTGTACTACATTCTGCGATGATTTGTTTGGTCCGACTGAAGAAAACAGGTATTAAACTGTGCCGAACATTGTCGCTGGGGTTGTGCTGTAAAGCGTACACCTTTTATACCATTAGTTCATATCTTTTAGAAAATATAAAAGTATTGTAGCTTTAAAGCTTTAAGTTGAAATTACTCTCCGGGTGAAAGAAAGACATTAAAGGTATAAAAGATAAATTTGTTTTTCCTCTGAGTGTTTGACCAGAAATGAACCCAACAAATATGCCATATTGGTCAAATTTCCAAGCACACCTTAGACTGGGAAGATTAAAAAGAAAAAGAAAAATTGTCCAAGATTACTTAATGCATGTGTTGAGGAAACTCCATGGACTGTCATGTTCTCCAAGTTCATATGCTGAACAGACACAACACACAAACCCAAAGGTTTCAAAATACAACTCGTTTGCATGGGAATTAAGTTAAAACTGGATTTTCTTGTGTTTTGTGGTTATCAAATGACCAGTTCCTTTTCTAGAGTGCAATGTAGATTTGTGTGTGTGTGTGTGTGTGTGTGTGTGTGTGTGTGTGTGTGTGTGGTTAGGCCTTCCCATGGCTCGTTGTTCAGAACAGAAGTAGGTTATGGCCCTTGTATCAGAAACGCAATAATGACGTGATTGTCTGCTTTGCCTCTTTATCACGTTTTAGGGGAAGTTTCGGTAATTTGGGATGTTGTTTAATCCGAGCCCAGGCGCAGCGTTCGAGCTGAAGGCTGTCCATTGTGCAGAGGGAATCCCGAGCTGACAGAGGCTACTTTGTTCAGCCTGTGGTGGACTGCGTCTGCGGTGACGTCAGCGGGAGATACCCACGGACCGTGCCGAGCTCAGGAGCTCACCTGCATCCCGGCTTACGACGCTGGAGCAAGAAGACACCCGTGTGAGGAAAAACATCAACAGTGCGAAGTGGTCTTCTGAAAGTCACAAATCTGTAATGAATAATAAACGTCAGGAAAATTCATCATAAGTCACTTATAAAGCCTAGTAAACGTTTGGCCATTTTTGTGGTTTAAATATAAACTCTCAAAAATCAATCAGTAAACACTGAGGTGGGTTCATTTGACCCTTAAAATGTCTTATTTTGTACCTATTTGCATCTTTCACACCGCTTTCAAAGTCTCAGAGCCTTGTAGTTTTTACACGTGTGTCATGCAGGGACTATATTTCCCACATTTTCCACGTGGATAGTGCATGCAGTTTCATAATTCACATGATGTCATTACGGAACAGAAAGTCACGTGACTAATCACATGATTCATATGTTATGTTTTCACACATTTGGTTTTCACAGCATGCAGGTTACATGAATTTTTTTTTTCTCAATTATATTTATTTTCCGCATTTTACGTCACATGAAGGGCTTTTTTTTTCTTTCCATTTTTTTCCACACATTTTATTCACTTGATGAAAAGTCACATGATTCAGTGAGTGTGATTCACGTGTAATTTTCAGATTTTTACGTGGACTTTTTATTTATCCAGCCATCCATTTTCTGTACTGCTTATCCCGCACAGGGTCGTGGAGAGCCTGGAGCCTATCCCAGGGGACACGGGGCACGAGGCTGGGGACACCCATCACAGGGCACAATCACATTCACATTCACACACCCATTCACACATTATGGACAGTTTAGAGATGCCAATGTTTTTGGACTGGGGGAGGAAACTGGAGTACCCGGAGGAAACCCCCGAAGCACGGGGAGAACATGTGAGCTCCATGCACACAGGGCGGAGACGGGAATCGAACCCCCTAAGCCCGGAGGTGCTAATAATTAAAACAAATACACAGAAAGTCTTTTCCACCTTTATTTTTTTAAAATTCAGATTTATTAATGGGACTTTATATTTACACTACCTATTTAAGTAACAAAATAAATACACAAGTACCAATTACTGAGCACTTATTAGTAATCACGTGATTGTTATATATTCATAACATACCTATCATTAGTATTTTTATTTTTTTTTTGAAAACCAATGTCCATATAACCATATAGCAGTTTTTTTATCGCCATATAAACATTAAAAATCCTGCATTTCTCAATCCTGCATTCTTTAGTGCGTCAGAAGACCACGCCCACTCCCCCTTTCCTGAACCCGATTGGACAAGACTGAGAATGTCGCGTTCTGATTGGTTCACCCTCGTGCCTGTCAAACTCAAAGTGCTCGCGCAGTACTTCCTGGATAAGAAAGACAGAAAGCAGCGTTGCCGTTGCCTTCAGCTATCTATTATTCTTTTATGCTTCGGCATTTCGTCTAATAGTGAGTACAGCATGTATTCTTTGGTTGTTATGTTTATCTTCATCTTAAAGCAAAGAGAGATAGAGAGAGAGAGAGAGAGAGAGAGAGAGGTGGCAGCGTTTACAGTATCTCGTTTTGTCCATCCCTATGAGCTGCTGTCACGCCTTATAGTTCATTGTAATGAGTTTATAATGTATCATAATGATATTCTGTTCAAAATAAAAGAGAAAATAGCAGCCCAAAGCCTTGCTCCTTACCAGGAACATGCCTGATGCTGAGATCTGCACTTACTAATCTCCCATGAGAGGTTTCCCTTTCATAAACAAGTGCATCTACAGTAAGACAAGTGCATAAAAATAACCCAGGTTAAAATACACACTGTTTATGTCATGTGCATGCGTTACCCTTTAAGTAAGGGCTGGCAACATTTTTGACATCTCCAGAAAAATCTTAAATGTCTTGTTAAGGGGTGCCAATATATATATATATATATATATATATATATATATATATATATATATATATATATATATATATATATATATATATATATTTGGACATGTCCAGAAAAATCTTAAATGTCTTCAATTATTAAGAAATCATTAATGATGTCTTAATAATTGTTTGATTGACGTGTGATAGGGTGGAGAGGTTAATCCGAGCCTGCACTCTCAGAATAAAGGGTACTAAACTGTACAGCACTCTTCTTCCTGAACGTGTCAGTGTCTCGTTTAAAAGAAAAGGTGACAAACAGGAATTCACGCAAATTCACCAGAGTGGGTTTGGTCTGTCTATGAAGCAGTAGGCGTGGAGTCCGAAACTGCTTCACAGTCAGATATAAAACAGGTTCGCAGCCTGCACTCGAGTTATTTTTGCTCTCGGAAGTACACAGCAAGTGAAACGCCTTGTTTAAAACGTTTAAGAAATGGATTACGGGCTGAGCGATATCACAAAAATACACATAGCACACATATTTCAGGGCATTTCTACGACACATGATATGTATCATGATGTTTAAGCTTTCTAACAAGCTGCCAGCAAAATAATACTGTGTAAAATAATAGTGCATTAAAAAAATAAACCTTAATAATAATAATAATAATAATGGTGATAATAAAAATACTGTGGGCCCTTGAGCAAGGCCCTTAACCCTCAACTGCTCAGTTGTATAAATGACATAAATGTAAATGTAATCCGAACCTCACTAACTCGAACACACACAAGTCGGCTGATAAATAATGCCGAATCGGACGTCACGAGTTCTGTGATGTAAATAATGAGCAGTTGGATTATAAAACAAATCTGTGCTGAAGGGAAATTATTTTACATTTAATGGATTGCCTTGATGCAAAAAAATTGAGATCCATTGGTCTAGAATTAAAAATCTTGCACTTACCTTATGTGCTTAATGCGCTTACCTTTAATACCGTTAATAAATCAGTCCTGTTAGAAGATTTACATATTCAGTGTTATGCTTGAGTCTTTTCTCTCGGTAAACTGTAATAAAACATAAATAAAAACCCCTAAACAACTCCACATGTTCAAACACTTTAGACTGTTAGTATATGTGGAATAGTGCTACTCATCTGATAAAAGAGAGTCACGTGACGTTTGTGTTCACCATGCTACAGCCATGCATAGGATGCATGATAACAAGTGGTTATAAAATTGATAACACACACACACACACACACACACACACACACACACACGCACACAGTTACGACATGCCACTCCAGCATGGTGCGAGAATGTACCAGCGGCAGCTGAAAAGTCAAATGTTTTCTATTTCTGTCGTTCGGTCACATCGGGGTCTCCACTGACTCGCAGATGTGAAGGGAGACCTTTTGGTGAAAGAGACAAATATAAACAAGAGGCCGGATGAGAAATGGAGCGCAGGCCGTATACACACATATAGACACATATACATACATGTACACACACATACGCCCATATATGTAGTCTAATTTTTGGTAAATGTAACCGTTTGGAGATCATCAGAGCTGCTATATGCGGTATATATGTACAGTTACTGATTGTAGATCATCTGTTGCTCTAACCTATCCATCAATACAAATGGACCACTACTGATCATTAGCATGAATTGTTTCTTTCTCAGTGCAGAGTGATGTTTCTCGTGACTGCATTTTATCCTATGGATGCATCAGTACCATTTTCCCTGCCAGAGTAGGATTATATGGGCTTTTTTTTTTTTTGGTACTTGCTGATACCTTCTTAGTATAAATCAATCAGTGATAGTTCCCTCGATTTTCTCCTAAATTTAGTCTTGGCCAATTCCCACCCAGCAGCCAGATCTCCCCTGTCATACGACAGCTACCAACTGGAGCGGGTCAAAGCTATTACACGCTTCTTCCGAGACTCGGAAACCAACCAAATGTGTCTTTCCGATCTGCTGCTCCTGCTGCATCACGGGGCAGTGTAACACACTCTAGTGTCACTGTCATTGATAGGCGGAGAGAAAGTTTGCCCCTCCCATCCAGAGAGGAAGACCAGTTTTGACCATAATGACCATTAAAAGTGTATGGAACCCTGCCCTTACACACACTAACATGTCAGTGTCACTGCTGTACTGAGAATAAATCAGTAGTGCTCCTACACTGGTCAGTCTGGATAAATAATATCACAGTGTAATGAGCAAATAAAAAACAGCCGAACGGCGCTTGTGTAAATGTGTCTGCTAGATGCTGTCAATGTAAATCTAAATGTAATCTCTCTCTCTCTCTCTCTCTCTCTCTCTCTCTCTCTCTCTCTCTCTCTCTCTCTCTCTCTGGTAATATTTACCATTTGAGTCTTGGTATAAAACTGTCATTGCGAAGAGAAAGGAGGGATGACGCTGAGAATTTTTCCTCCAGTTAAACAAACTCTGCAGACGTAGAAAAAAACAGAGTTTTCTTTAGATGGTGTAAAGGTTATCTCTAACGCAGGAGTGCACTTAGTTTCGTTCTGTCATGCTCCAGAGCTATATACCATTATATATTGCACTGTATTATAGCTATTTTATCTACTATTCTATACTATAGCATATTATGTATCATACTTATTTCTTCTACTATACCATACAATACTGTACTGTACTGTACTTTACAATATTGTAAGTATTAGTGTACTACTATACTATAGCTCAGCTTTGGAGGGTGATAGGATGAAACTAACTGTCTTAATCTTGACCTCTGTACACTGTGCTCTACTATAGGACACTACACTATATTATACTATACTATATCTCATCTTTGGAACATGATAGAACAAAACTAACTGCACTCTTGTGTTAGTCTCAACCTCCCTATACACCTATTTTTATCAACAATCCTATACTATACTACACTACACTATACTACACTATACGATACTACACTACACTATACTACACTACACTACACTATACTACACTATACCATACTACACCACACTATACTATACTACACTACACTATACTACACTATACCACACTGCACGATACTACACCTCACTATACTATGCTACACTACACTATACTATACTACACTACACTATACTATACTACACTATGCTACACTGTACTACACTGTACCATACTATACTACACTATACCACACTACACTATACTACACTGCACTATACTACACTACACTATACTACACTACACTATACCATACTATACTACAGTGCACCATACTACACTATACGATACTACACCACACAATACTATACTTCACCACACTATACTACACTATACTATACTACACTACACTATACTACACTATACTGCACCACGCTATACTATGCTGTATAATACTACACTATACTATATAATTCTGTACTGCGCTGCACCACACTATACTGCACTACAATATACTATACAATACTACACTATACTATGCTATACTATAACTTTTAGTATATTCTACTTTTTATTAGCTTCTATTCCATGCTATACTTACACTATACAATACTGTACTTTAGTATTCTATTTTATCTACTTTACTATACTGTTATACTATACTATACTATAATTTTTATAGCAACCATACTATCTTATATTATCCTATCCCTATTTTATCTAATATGGTGTGCTATACTATACCATACTATACTGTTCTATCCCTACTTTATCTACTACAGTGTGGCATACTACACTATACTATAGCTTTTTTAATCCACGTATATTATATTAAACTTATTTTATCTACTATGGTGTGCTATACTATACTATACTATATTACAGCTTTGGTGGATGATAGGACAAAACTAAGTGCACTCACTTACATGTATACATGTTGTTGCCCTTCAGTTACCTTTCATACGTGTCATTTTAAGACACTATCATATTTATAATTATTTTTCTATTCTTACTATCATACCACTGTAATACTTGTAATTTCCTGATGAGGGATTAAGTCAAAATGACATTTTTATTATCAGTTTTTGAAGATTTCAGTTTGATTTAATTTGACTCCACTGTATTGTATCCTAATGTATCCTGATTCTCTAACATTATATTTTATTGTCTGTATCCAGGGACTAATGGCGTTTCGGAAAGCAGTGAAAGGGACCCTGATAGGGGGCGGAGCCATAGCCACAGCCTTTGGCCTATCACAATTCATAGAATACAGGAGGAATCAGGTAAGTGTTTATGATAGCGGTGTGATAAATTATAGTTGTGAATTATGATATATGCTATAATATAAGCTCCCTAGACAAAAATGAGTCACGTTCACCAATAGGTGCATCGCTTTGTTGTGTAATGTCAAACATTTTGTGCACCAGGATGAATGTAATTTAGCATAAAAGCAGATTTTTGTTACCAATTTGGACCAATTTGTTGGTCAGGGTTTTGTTTTTTTCATTTGAGAGAGCAGCAGGGGGAGGAGGAGAAGGAGGAGTGGCTGAATCTCCGGGCAACTTGGTTTACTACATGTCTGAACTTAACCTTGGAATGTGTTGCTTTTGTGCAGCTCCTGTAACATTCCTCCACACTTTGTGCCCAAGTTGAAGACGAGTAGCTATAAATAAACTGAACATTAGCGTTAGTTATTATATATTTATTAACACTCTGTGTCGTGCTGTTATCGGAAAATAATCAGTGATCATGCAGACTTACTGTTACAACACTTATACGCACTTACACCCACAGCAGTTTTACAAATTTTTGGTACTTTTTATACATTTACAGTTAGATTAGGTAGTCAAGTCTGCCAGAAGCAAACGGTATTAGAATGAACTACAGTCAGAGCTGCTGACCTTCTGACCAATGAGAGCCCAGAATTAAACAGCGCTGTGATATAATGATGAATTAAGTTCTCACAAGACAGCAGAAGATAAATGGAAACACAAGAAACGCCTTAGAGATGCTTCGTGATCCGAGACAGGCGTCTGTTATTCTCCGTACCTCGCTCTTGTCCTATCATCCGCTCCTATTTGCCGAAGGAACAGGGTACTTAAAGAATACCAAACAAATTGTTCCTCACTTGAATATGAAATCACGAACGATTTCATCCCCATTCAAGCCACCAGGGACCGCAGCGCTCATCACAATGTACCTGTGTTTAGACTGGCAAGAGCCCTAGGGGGTGCAAGGTCTCATCTCGTCTGGATGCAGCGCTAAATAACTTAAGGTCAAGTAGATTAAGATAATCAACAAGGCCTTCGGAAACAAACGAAGGGGGGGGAAAAAACAGGGCTCGCACACACTCTTGAAGACCAACGGGGGTCCTGATTTACTCTCTCATCAGCTATTCAAATCCCCCACAAACCCTTTTTGTCAATTATCCTCCTGTGTTCGGTGCTCCGGATCAGACTCCGGGGAACGAGAGAATTGCGGCCTCTCAAGGATTCGGTTGCCAAGGAGCAGCATAATGCGGTCAACATGCGGTTAAACGAGAGAGTGGATTTACGAAAGAACAGTGTCAGATTTCACAAACAAAAGTGTTGCGTGTTGTTTGAGGTAACCGAATCATTTCTCCGTTGTATGGAGAGTTTGTCTGCGTGCTACTGTGGCAAGCGTGGTTCTCGTCACGTCGGCGTTTGATGGTTCCTGAAAGGAAATGAAAGTCCAAGCGCGGGGGAAGAAAAAAAAAAAAAATCCAACCCCAGCAAGGCAGCGCTACTTTTTTTTCACGTATAGATCACTACTGGATCATTGTGTTCATCAGCTGTTTAAAGTCAAACCTCAGTGTAAGACTAAAGCAGTGTCACTATTTGCTTTTCAGTACTCATGCAGCACCAGTCTTCTGCATTTTCACTACAAGTCATGTGGCTTGGACTCCAGTCAAGTATTCGGTAACTTTAGATTTGACTTGTCACTCAAAAAGACTTGAAAATCTCTCGCTGGGAAAGCGGAGCTGTGCGTCAGGGTTTAAATCAAGGTCACTGACTGACAAAACACTTGTTTCAGTGTATTTTCTGTTGGTTAATAATAAATAAGCTGTCATTTTTATACACCTTTAATACTACATTTACTTTACTGTGCGTTTTGTCTTAGGACTTGACTTCTTAGCCTCAGAGGCTCCGCCCACCGCATACAAACTGTCCGATATCAAGATCGTAGTCACTGGATTTACCAAATACAGGATATTTATTTATTTATTTGACATGATAACTAGCTTTCTTTCTTTCTTTCTTTCTATGACTAGCTTTTTTATTTCTTTAAAAGCAATAAACGTTTGTTTGTTTGTTTATTGCGTTAACTAGCTTAATTGATTTATTTGGCCAGATAACTAGATATACTTTTTTTAAATATTAAAACTGCCTTTATTCATTTATCATGACTTTATTTATTCATTTATTTGACATGATAACTAGCTTTCTTTTTTCTTTTCTCTCTTTCTATCATTCTTTCTATTATTTGATTTGTTTATTTATTTATCATGATAACTCTTTTCTTTCTTTCTTTCTCTCTTTCTATAACTAGCTTATGTATTTATTTAACACAGTGACCGTTTATTTATTCAACATGATCAATAACTCTTATTTTTATTTATACAGGATAACGATCTCTATTTATATGTTTGTTGTTTCTTGGTTTGTATATAAATTGATTTTAATAATTGGATACTTTAATATCGATATAAAAATGTTTTAAAGACCATTTCATCTGGACGTGTCCTGCAAAACTAATCATCCAGTTACGTCTAAATGTCTCCACCGAGATGCCGGTTGTAATCGCTGAGCTTTCTGTGTGTGGGTGAAAAACACCATGCTGCGTTCACATTCACAACTTCCCATTAACACCAACTTTTGTTCTGTCTCTTGATGTTTATTTTTTTCCCCCCCATCTGTTTATTCATCCATCTGCCTGCTGCATTCCCTCAACAACGCAGCCTAAATGGGTAAGCTGAAGGAAAGATGAAAAGAACAGAAAAAATAAAAAAAGGTTTAGATTTTTAAAAAATTAATCTGCAATCATGCATGTGTCAGACACTAATCTTTGAGATTGTGATGTTAATTTGTGTGTGTGTGTGTGTGTTTGTCTCCTCTATGGCAAGGGCACATGTCACGCTAGCTGGCTATCTGGCTAAGTGTCGCTCGGCGGTGGCCGATTGCGTATTTGCATGAAATTCGTCGTCGTCTCCGTGTACTCGCAGGCGTGATTGCAGGACAGCCTCTCGCTTAATTGTCTGTGGATGTTTTAAATAAAATGTCCGTCCTTGGAAACAGACACTAATTATTGAATCTTGTTTTTACATGCTGTTACGGTCTAAATTGCAAATGTCTGGCTTCATTTGGTCATTTGCAAGTCAAATGCACCCCGCAGGCTTTCGGAGGGGAAAGATTGATGTAATCATTTAGACCGAATGCTAACGACAAAATGAATAAAAACGTTCCATTATGACTAAATATCGCTCGATATCTCGCTTTCCCGCATCGTGTCTTTCTTAATTAGAATTTGTTTCTAGGTTTTTTTTTTTCTGTCTCTTTACCGAGGACACCATGAGACAAACACACGCTTCAGCTTCTTAAAAATATTGACTTTGAGAACTTATTCAAGTGTGTGTGTGTGTGTGTGTGTGTGTGTGTGTGTGTGTGTGTGTGTGTGTGTGTGTGTGTGTTTTATTTCTATCACTTTTATTTTTGGAGAAAAACAACAACACTGGCCACAAAGCACAGCTATTTTAACCCTTAAACACGCAAAAATATATAAATAAATTAACAAATTATTCAAATTTAAACGCTTACATGACACAATTAATTGCCACATTCTTATTTAGCAGCTGTTTGACTTAATATAACAAGCTAGCTAATGTTAGTGCTAAGCCCTGTAATACAAAAAGCACAAGCAAGCTAGTTAACACTAGGCTATTATCCTGTGCAGCCGTTTACCCAGGTTGACTAGCAAGCTAGCTAGCTACAGACTACCTATTATACTGTATAAATAAGCAGCAAGTGAGCTAATTAACCAATAAATCAACAGCTCGCTAGCCAAGCTAGCTAATAACGTTAAGCTACCTGTTATACAGTATTGTGCAAACCAGTAGCTTCATTTTTAGCAAGCTAGCTTACATTAGGCTAATTATTAAACTAACTAAGACCGTAGCCAATGTTGCTAGCAAGCTATCTAACGATTATATTGTGTAAAATAATAGCTAGTGTCAATAACGAGACAGCTAACATTAGGCTAACTATTATATTGACTAAATCAGTACCCAATGTCACTAGCAAGCTAGTTAACGATTTGGGCTAACTATAATATTGCCAGAGCATTAGCCAGGCTTGCTAGCAAGCTGGCTGACATTAGTCTGACTAGTTTATTGACAAAATGATTAGCCAAGGTCGCTAGCAAGCTAGCAAACGATTAGCCAAGGTTGCTAGCAAGCTAGCTAACGTTAGGCTAACTGTTATATTGAATAAATTACTAGCCGAAGTCACTAGCAAGCTAGCTAACACTAGGCTAACTATTATATTGACCAAAACAGTAGCAAAGCAAGCTAGTAGGAGGCTAATTATTATATTTTACAAACTAATAGCATAGAGTTTTAGCAAGCTAGCTAGCAATAGTCTAACTCATCACTAGCCAGGTGGGAATTGGCAATGATTAATGATTAAATTGGGTGAAAATAGTATTAATTTTTATCTGTTTTTATAGACGAATACAGTTTTTATAAATTGTGTCCAATGCAGTTGTTTTAGAAGATTTCAGTCCAATTTCCTCAGAGGTTTTGCGTTGATTTTGAATAATTTTCAAGATCCTTATTGTCACATTTCACACTGAGTGGATAGCTTAACATGCTAACTAGCCTGAACATTAACCTGTTTAACTTTTACTTCCTCTATCACTCTGTTTTATCACAGGGGAAAATTATTAAATGATTAATGTTGCATGCGACAACCTTTTTAATTCTCCTAACTTCCCACATTTCAGTCAGTTCATGTCTGTTTGCTGAGGTGTTGTGTTTGAACGTGCTCAGGCTCGGCTGGCGTACATAGAGGCGGAAGGGCAGCTGAAGATGCCGTTCGAGGACAGACTGCCGACACGCGAGGAACAGCTCGCCGCGCTGCAGGACACACCCGAATTCGACGTGTTGGTGGTGGGGGGCGGAGCTACGGGATCAGGATGCGCTTTAGACGCAGTCACGCGCAGTGAGAGCAACTTTATTATCTTTTAAATCTGTTAGAATTGACACAAACAAGTCGCGGACAACGTGCACGGTTCAAAACCGAAGAACGCTATGATTTCTTAAAACTCATTCGAACTCATTAACATTTAGTAACGTTTAGCATCATAATTTCAAGTGTGTATTATTAAACTGTCTAAAGTTAAAGCTTCAGGTATAGCAAGGACCAATATAGTTATATAGCAAAAATTAAGTGACAATGGTTTTATTTTAAAAGACATTTTTTAATGTAGCCTTTATTTAAGCAGGGAAGCAACACAAAAAATACCAAAAATAATTGTCTTGTGGAAACAAAAATAAAAATTTGTGTAGTGTATAAACGCAACATGGATGCTATTAAAAATAATTTTTCACTAAAGAGTGCTTGAATTTTACAGCTTGTGTTTGTACTACAGTAAAGTAAATACTTTAGATTAAAGATTTAAAGGTTTAATGTGAAAAAAGTTCATATTTAGAACATAATATTATTATTTTTTAAAAATAATTAGTAATATCAGCATTAGTAGTGATGACTTTGCTTTTTAAACTTTAGGTCTTTAACTTTAATTTGCGGGATTTTCACGAATGTCACGCGCACTTTTTTTTGTCCGAGTCATCGTTTACCTTCTTCTACGTTCCATCCTGATATTTAAATAATGGTTTAAACGTTTTACTAAAACATCATGCTTCATCCTGCCCGTTTTTTTTTTTTTTTTGGGGTGATAATGAATAAAAATGTCCCTCTATTGTCACCCTGGCCTCTTCAGAAAGCAATATAGAGCCGACGCCGGCCGAATGCAATATGCATGCTCTGATCTTTCCGTCCTCATGCATATTACAGACAGTAGGGAAATCCGTATGAAAATGACACCGAGCGCAGTCTAAATATTTGGAGCCGTGGGAGCTGGAAATGCCAGTGCGCCACTTAATCTGTTTCCTCCCTCCTCTTCCTCTTCCTCCTCCTCCTCCTCCTCCTCCTCGTCTTCTCCTCTTCCTTGCTCAGATCTGAAGACGGCCCTGGTGGAGAGGAGCGATTTCTCATCAGGCACCAGCAGCAGGAGCACCAAGCTGATCCACGGAGGAGTGCGCTATCTGCAGAAGGCCATCATGAAGCTAGATTATGAACAGGTGAAGGTCCTCGGGTTCTTACCCCGTTTACCTGCGTGTTAGAAAAAGCGACCGCGATCTACCTATCTGTATTTTTTTTTTCTTCTCTCTTTTATTTTCAGTACATGATGGTGAAAGAGGCGCTACACGAGCGCGCTAACCTTCTGGATATCGCTCCTCACCTGTCCGCTCCACTACCCATCATGCTCCCTGTTTACAAGTAAGACTCACGACGCACTCATCGTTTCCAGAGTAATTACAGCATGAATTGCTTTGTTTAATGTATATACACTTCACATATTGATTTATAATTACGTCAGAAAATCAGGTCGCACTTTACTTACGAACAGTGTTCATAAGGCTACATAAGCACTTCACATATACCTACAAAAACGTTTATAAAGGGAATTTTGATGACATCGGGAAGTGTTATGACACTTTATAGACTGACATTCAATACACATAAGCGCATCATGACACTTGACCTACACCTACACGACCATTTATAAATACTTATTCCAGCAGGCATCAGCTGTCATAAATGTTTCTTATATAACCTGTGTCACCTAACATACATTACGTGGTGAAGGTGTTGACATTAGCACTACGTAAACACTTCATGACACTTGACATACACCTACACAAACATTTATATAGGCTTATTCCAACAGGTATCTGCATTATAAAGACTGCTTTCCTTCATTTGGGCGTGACGTTGACATTAGCCAAGAAATGTCCAATTTTGTTGAGATAGGGTTGTGTTATGACACTTTATAGACTGATATACATTAGCGTCTCATGACAGCTGACTTTAAATATCGATGTCGATCGGAGTCAGTGAATATTGGGCACAACATTGATATATCTATAGAAAAACCTTCCGTTTAACACTGTTGCATAGTGAAGGTTTTGACATTAGGACTACGTAAGTACTTCATGACACCTGACATAACCTTCATAAGCATTTTCTAAGCACTTACTGCAACCGGCATCAGTGTCACGTTGACATTACACCTGAGCTAAGCAATATAGAACGTTGCTGACATAGTGGCGTGTTATGACACTTTATTACACATTCATAAACAGTAATAGCAGAGTTATGTATGTCAGGCTTTTTACAGATAAAATGAGTTGCATAACATTTTTATGAACGCTTATAGCAATATCACGCTGCTATAATGACAGCGTACATATTCTCTGTTGTTTAAGTATAGCGAGTTTAATGATTCGTAAGACTGTTATGAAGGCTTATAGCTATGTTATGTATGTTATGTAAATTTAACTTTCCAGCTGGAATAAAAGTTTAGTTATTAATACCAGAAGTTCACTGAGACAGAAACAGATAACCGTATAACAAGTGTTATAACACCGTATAACAAGTGTTATAACATAATAATACAAAAATGTCAACAACAAAAAAAACGTTTTCAGCTGTTATGTCATTTTTGATACATACATTATTGAAATCAGTCTTTCTAACTGAAATCCTTTCTAAACGTTTATGTTTATGGTTTATGAAGGTGTTGTGTAGCCTTATGAGCAGCGCCTTAAGTAAAGTGTTATCAAAACTTGCAGTGAGAGATTGAGATATGTACAGAGATGTATGTCATGAGGTTGAGACGTCTCTGATTAAGAAAGTACAAATAATAGAATTTTAAAAAACCATTTCTAATATGAAGTACGCCGAGATGTCGAAGGATGTTCCAGCGTGCGGAATCGTTCGGCGTCTTCGCGTCTTCTATCTCCTGTCCCCGAGTCCCACAGAAGTTCAGACACGAGCTCGAATTCGCCGCCGTCGCCGTCTCTAATTACTCCTGGCATTTAGGCTTGGCTCTGATATTTAAACGACTGTGAGCGATGTCGAGGGCTTACGGAACACCACGACCTCATGATCACATCACATTCCTGTCAGACATCGCAGAAATCTGTCGCGAGCGTGTCGCGGGGTCTCGCGGGACCGAACAAGCGACGGAACACGGAGAAGAACTTGGAGCACTTTTACGTTTTCACCTGGATCTTGACGCTGAGGAGGGCCGACCGGATGGCCGCTGCTAATTTGGCTGACGCGTCCAAGAATGTCTAATTAATGTGCAGATTTCAGACTGCTGAACAGTTCTTAAAAGTGCTCAATTTCAGAAATTGTCTTCGCTTTAGATCTCTGGTGTTATTAAGAGTAGCGTCTGACAGAATTTTACATATCGGAAAATCAGATCCTATTACAAACGGCAAAGATTGGAAAAGATTGAAATTTATTTTTTAGAACTGGAGATTGACTTGTCTGGATTTTTATTTTATTAGTATTAGTATTTATTAGTATTGAACCATCAGTTAAATAAATAAATAAATAAATAAATAAATAAACGTTTTAAAGCTTTTTAAAGAAAGCTGAATCATACAATACAAATTAAAAAAAAAAAACAATAAAACAAATCCAGTTTGCTCAGAAGTATGTTTTGAAGGTGGGGAAAAAATTTAATCCAAAAAAAGGTAATCCAAGGTACAGTTCCAATTTTTTATTATTATTTTTCGTTAAAAAGCCTTTGTTTAAATGGCTATTTCATTTGAGGCAGCTTTGTGTTTGAGGGGGTTGCATCCTGAAGAAGGCATTTCTGCTTTACTCCATCTTTTTAAAAATATTTCTACTATGAAATAGCCGTTTAAATACAGGCTTTTTAACTTTCTAAATTGGAACTGTGTCTTGAATGACCCTATTTTTCTGGAAAGCAGAATCATATCACATTGGGTCTCGGTATCTACTCGTACTCCAGGTTTCAGTATCGGTATCGGGACCGGGAAAGAAAAAGTCCATCGTATCGTGCCGTCTTTAATTATGAACGTCTTTACGAAGTTGCTCTGAATTTGTTAAAAGAACAACATCGTCTATCAGGCGCCATTATTTTCCTATAACAGCACAGCGTGTTTCCGTAATTCCACTTCAACACACATAAAATGAACCCCAATCCACCCCCACCGCGTCAAATTCGCTGTCCGTGTAACCGTCTTTGTGTAAACTCCCTGTTGTGTGTGTGACCAGGTGGTGGCAGCTGCCGTATTACTGGGCCGGTATAAAGATGTACGACCTGGTGGCTGGGACTCAGTGCCTGAAGAGCAGCTACATCCTGAGCAAGAGCAAAGCCCTGGAGCTTTTCCCCATGCTGAAGAAGGACAAGCTGGTCGGGGCCATCGTCTACTACGATGGTGAGGATTCGACTTTTGATAATATCGTACAAACATGTCGAAGTACGCCGTTACTCCATCATTTATAGCAGCGCTGTCGAATTCTGGATTCTGATTGGTCAGAAGAGAAGGTGTCGATTCATTTTCTAGAACACCGTGCGCTCGTTCTAATACGTCATCATCCCTGTAGTAACAGCTCCGTATAGCGCAGGACCGTGTACGGCCAACGCCGTCCATTATAGCTGCTATAATGTAAGTGAGAACTGGAGCAAACTTGTTTTCTGGATGTACCACAACGTCAAATGCGTCTATAAATGGTGAAAAATTCAACTCTGCTGCACCATCTATAGGAATTCTATGGAATTAAATGGTGCCAAAAGTATCGAACGTAACTTTTCAATAAACATACAAAAAATACAACGAGAAAGAAGGGAAAAAAATAAATAAACAGCGTTCTTTGTTAACAGTTTTCGCTAAGAATGGTTTATGAATGCGCTGAATGAGTTTTCGTTTACGCTGTCAAACTTTTCGTTTACTCTCCGCAAGCATAACAGCGCTTTACTCCCATTGGCTAGCGAGATTTGGATTGAGCATCCAGCTGAGGATGATGATGATGATGATGATGATGATGATGATGCCGCTCCTGAGAGCTCATCTCACCGCATCCTGAACGCTCTCCAAAATTCACGATCCTGAAGCCTCTACTTCCTGGTCAGGGAGCTGTCCATCCAAATCTCACTAGCCAGTGAGAGTAGAGCGCTATTAAGCCCCGCCCACACGTGAGATTTGTGCCCGAACTCTGGCGGCGCATTCATAAACCGTGATTAGCGAATACGTTGTTTTAAATTGTTTTCGTTTTTTTCCAGAAGTGTTTTTCTTCTTTCTCGTTGTATATTTTTGTTCGTTTCTTGAAAAGTTACGTTCAGTGCTTTTGCCACAAATTTAATTTTAAGTGCTCCGTATGAGGCGTCCGGCGTATTTTACTCAAGCTATAAGTTTTAAAAACGCGGACGCTGTAAATTCTTTACGATGCCGAGAACACGGAGACGTTACACGTTTCGAAAACACCTGCGTTTCTGTACCACGTGACCAACGTGACATAAAAGCAGTAAAACACTTGAGGACGTTTGTGTTTTAATCCCTCCTTCCTTAAAAATGGAACTCTCCTAAAAGTAATATTACATTTTAACAGGCACTTAAAGAGTTAGAGTCGCTCGAATAAACCCTAAAGCGCCGTTCATACGTGTACTGAGCATGTACGGTGAATACGACGCCGTTTTGGGGGACTTAGCGCGTCGGAGGGAGTTTCAGGACGGACGGGTTTTCATCGGTGATGTGAAACACGCGACTACTTGAATGTAAATATTTTTATTTTTAGTAGTTAAAATTTGAAAGAAATTAGATATGTGCTATTTTTTATTGGTTGATCGATCGTTTTCAGTTAACCAGCAAGGATTCGCTTTTCTTTCGTGGTCTTCTGCGTCATAATAATAATCTCAGCTGGAGGAAATGCCGCTGGTGTCCACTGTGTGTGTGTGTGTGTGTGTGTGTGTGTGTGTGTGTGTGTGTGTATATATACACACAGTGCCTCCATATGCTCCTGGTTAGCCGGCATGTCTCAAGCCTGTCCCTTTTATTCAAGGTCTCCTCCTTGGCGAGGAAAAAAAAAAAGCTCCCTGCTCGTGCTGGCTGCCTGCGAGGGCTTCCTGTCAGGCCGGATTTGCCGCACGCCGATACACGCGAGCGTAAAGACGGCATATTTGCGGAGGGAATACGGCGGCTATCTGAGCAGGGATCTGTCACATCGTGTCACCCGGTGGAGGGAGAGCAGGCCAAGGAGACGTCCGATCTCTCCGCGCGGTTTCATCGGCGCTAAGACACGTGTGTGTGTGTGTGTGTGTGTGTGTGTGTGTGTGTGTGAGAGAGAGAGAAAGACAGAGAGAGAAAGAGAGAGAGAGGGAGACATCCTGAAATTGGGCCACTGTAATGACAGTTTAGAGATGCGTTTTATTCGTTTTATCCCCCCCTCCCACACACACCCACCCACACACACACACACACACACACACAACCCCTCTTCCCCATCCCTCCGTCTTCTTCCTCCAAGTTGTCAGCTGGCTTTTCTTTCCAATTATTCAATCTGGAACAATCACGGCCGTGACATTTCCGAATCTGACCTTCTCGGTGGGAGATCGCGGCTCTGCCTGACGCTATTTGCCTCCCTCTATTTCTCCCTCACCCCCTTTTCTCTCTCTCTCTCTCTCTCTCTCTCTCTCTCTCTCTCTCTCTCTCTCTCTCTCTCTCTCTCTCTTTCAATCTCTCTCCCTTTCCTTCATACCTGCTCTGTCTTCTTCTTCCCTTCTCCCGTTTTTTCATAATACCTCTCCGTCGTCTATTCTTCTTCTTTCTCTCTCTGACAAAACTTCACTTTAGTACGCGGAGACCTTTGCTAATCTGTGACACGCCGTTCTTTTCCCCGCCATGGATTTTCTCTGCTTCGTTTTTTTTTTTTTTTTAATTTCATTCGATCCGATTCGACAAAACTCCGTCATCTCCCGCGTGTCCGTCCTTCCATCGTAAATTAAACCGACAATGAATTCCTTCATCGGTCTTTAGGTTTCTGTCCGTCGTGGTCCAGGGGAAAAGAAGAAAAAAGAAAAAGTCTCCTGTTTCCGACATGAAGCTGTTAGCCGTATTAAAGCTGTGTATTAATTCGCTCTTATTCGTAGCGCTCGCGGTTTTATCGATTAGCGCTGTAACACCCGTCGTGAATGCGGTGTTTTAATGATGTCTTTCTCCCACTGTATAGCTCACGCAGTCACTAGCAGCAAAGGTTCATGGGATGTCTAACGGAGCACGCCGGTCTCGTCGCTGCTCATAATTCATTCGAAAATTTGCCCTTTAAAGGGGCTCCTTCGGTTGCGCTATTACTTTATCGTCTGCTGGAGTTGCCGTGAGCATGTGTTAGCATTAGACACGGTTCTGTGAGTAACGCAGCCCTCTGGTACCATCGGCAATGTGGTCCTCACTTCTGCTGCCTCTTAAACTATACAGCAGCTTCGGCTGGGACTTAAACTCTCTCAGTATTAAGGAATAAAACGCTCGGCGCAGCGCCGTTATAGGAAAATAATCAACGATAGGCCGGTGTGATGAAGCGGCGTTACTATAGTTACTGAAATTGATTATTTTCCTACAACAGCACGGGCTGAAGTGTTTCATTCCTCTTATGCCATTTTGTACTTATTAAATAATGACGTATCATACTTTTTGACCATTTATGGTTACATGTAACGTTAAGCAACGTCCGTGAAACGGGTCAGTTCCTGTTATCACTTATGTTATAGCAGCTGTAAACAGTTGCTCCATCACCGGCCTCTCTCTTTTCTTTCCTTCCTCAAAGACCGAAAACGAATGAGCGGTTACTAAAGAAACCGTAAACCTTCAGCGCGTTTTCTTTCATCTTGCTTTTGCCATTTATTTATGAAACCATTCTTGCAATAATTAAATGTCTCCGCCTCTCTGAAGCTGATTTAGCTGACGGAAAATGTTATAAACAGCTGATGAATTGAATCTCGAGAGTAAAGATTAAAATTGAAGAGGTCACCGTCTCTCAGACTGCTGGTTTAGATTATATACGTAGCGGCCTGGGGCTTTGTTTCCATTTAAAACAGAAGCTTTCTCAGTACTTCCACGCGGAAAAACTGATTTGGGGGCGGGGTCATGCGTGTAGTGATGCCACAACATACATGAGCTCCGTGCTTCGGCACAATCGCGTCAGCATCCTAAAAACGTTTAGCTGCAGAACGCACAGTATATTCTTAACAGAAGTAGCTGCTCTAATTAGAAAGGGAAACGACGATGCAAATCGAGGCCCTGGTGTGAAACAAATCTTACTCACGTCATCCGGTGACAAATCTGAGCTAGTTAACAAGCTAGTTTACTGCGTCAGCTAGTTTATGAGCTAGTTTCCGGGCACGTCGAGGGAGTGTTAAGGAGTACAGATGTTCCTAACACGCTGTGACGTTGTTCTCAGGCCAGCACAACGATTCCCGCATGAATTTAGCCATCGCTCTGACGGCGGCTCGCTACGGCGCCGCTATCGCTAACTACACAGAGGTGGTGCAGCTGCTGAAGGCCACGGACCCGGTCACGGGGAAAGAGAAAGTGTGTGGAGCGCACTGCCGAGACGTGATCACGGGTACGGACACACACACACACACACACACACACACACACACACACGCACACACACACACAGACATACATATTTATGGTTATATTTTAATAAAACAATTCTGATACTTTTTTTTTTTTTTTTACTTATAAAGCGCCTTTGATGCTTGTCGTGCTTTACGTACTTATTAGATATTTAATTAACAGAGATGAGATAAGGTGTGCTGATCGCATGTGAAGCATGAATAGAAACGAAGTGAAATTAAAGAAGCAGTTTGTAATTTTTAGCGCCCTTTTTTTTTTTTTTTTTTTTTTTTTTTTTTTTTGGACAGATCTTGTCTTCCTCCACCCAGTCCGTCCAACTCTACACGCAACGTCAGATGTTTTTTAGAGGGTAAAACGATCAGGCCTGAGGTGTTCCACTCCTGGACGGGTCTAATCTAAAGAAATAGCAACAAAAATCCGAAGCTAGACAAAACTAGTCAGCTAAACTTTATATATTTGATATATTGCGATATCAGAGTTATTTATTTATTTAATTTTTTGGCGTGTTTGAGTCTAATGAAGCACGTTGAAAGTTACAGACTGCCCCTTTAAAGCTAAATATAATTCATATATCTGTAGCTTTTTGTTTTTTTTGCACTGCGTAGCTGGAAAACTTTAGCAGTAAACGTTCATCAGGATACACTTATCACGTTATAAAACAGCTAAAAAGATCATTTTTAAAAAAATATATATTTTATAGGTATGTTACTTTTATGTAATTATTGAATTTTGTACTATTTTTATACACTTTTTATTATATATATTTTATACCATTATTATTTATTTACTTAAATTAAATAAAACATATTGAGTGATTGAGTGCCATGTAAATAAAGTTAATACAAAAATTATCATTATTTATAATTCTTATTATTATTATTAAAAGTTGATGTGTGCTATAACCGGTATGACGGACATCTCTCTTTGTTCTGTCGTTCCCTCCGTGCGACTGGTGTAACTGATGCTCACACCCCGGGGTCAGTTTAACGCGAGTGATTTCAGGATGCTTGTGGTTCCCCCCCCCCCCCCGAGGAGTCCTCTCTCATTTTCTAATTCTCACTGATTGCAGGCCGGGAGTTTAACGTTCGTGCCAAGTGCGTCATCAATGCCACGGGCCCCTTCACCGACTCGCTGCGCAAAATGGACAACGAGAAGACGGCCAACATCTGCCAGCCGAGCGCCGGAGTGCACATCGTCATCCCCGGATACTACAGGTCACACCCACCAACCACATCACACTCCGTGTCATTTCTCACACGATCTTTTAGTATAGTAAATCAAATAAGCGACGTATATTAATACCTGAAGACTCAATTATCATGGTAGCTTGATGCACGTTATAATTCAGCAAATCCATCATTATATGCTTCAGTCAATCAGTCAGCCAGGAAATAACCTCATTAAAGCATCAACCTATACATATTTATTGAAGGATATCATGCTTCATTTATTTTTATTTTATATAATAAATAAACAAATTTTGTGTTTTGCACCGAACATCTCGCAGCCCGGACAACATGGGGCTCCTGGATCCCGCCACCAGCGATGGGCGTGTCATCTTCTTCCTGCCCTGGGAGAAAATGACTATCGCCGGGACAACAGACACGCCCACCGACGTGACGGCCCACCCCATCCCCATGGAGGAGGACATCAACTTCATCCTGAGCGAGGTCCGACATTACCTCAGCCCCGACGTGGAAGGTACGCGCGGCACCGCCTTCACGCCAAGCCGGTGACACGGCACGTCCTAAACAAGGCATTTTAATAAGCTTTGTAAATGATTAAAATGGTAAAACTGGGTTTTGGGTGTGGTTTAGGCACGCTTAGAGTTAGCTCCAGGATTACTCGCACACTTGGTTAAAAAATATATATACAATATAAATGAAAAATGTCTTTGTGTGTAATTAACTGTAAATACGAGAGGAAATAAACCTTTAACTGGGGTAAATTTCTATATATTTTTAATATTAATAACATAAAACCCCTAATCAAAAATTCTACACTGTTCATACTGATAAAACACAACGCAGACGTGTGGCAAGCTTGAATTTATTTATTTAAAAAAAAAAATCCAAATTACAATGCGTTCACACTTGGCACGCGTTTTATTCTAATGCACCTGCGCACGTAATCTTACGTTTTTACGTTTTCACGTAATCTTTCGGTGGAACGTGTCCGCTTTTAAAAAGCTTCAGAAAAGTACAAAACATGCTTTAAAAAAAATTTTTTTTTGCCGTGTTACTGAGCAAATACGAGGAGATTTATGACATTACGCTGAATCGAAAAAATATTTAACTGCCAGTATTCCAACGTTTCGACGTACGTGACGTACGTGACGTCAACTGTAGCTGCGTTCTGTCGAGTCACACGAGCAGCTCTGCTGATTTTCTGCCTCTAAAGCTACAGCGGATACAAACCAGCTCCCTCATCACCAGAGTTACACCAAGCATTATTTCATCTGCATTGCTGAGAATGATAAATCTAATCTAATCTAATCTAATCTAATCCAGAGAACAGGCTGAACTAGTTAGTAAGCCTATAGTAGCTAGGGCTGGGATGCAATAATTCTTGATATAATTTATCAATTAGCCTGGTTATTGTGTTATTGTAAAGTTTTAATAAGCAGCACTCACATAACAAAGTTCTCGCTCTTACAGACGATAAACATCGATTAGTGGAAACGACTCTTACGACCAAGACATTACCACACGTTTCACCCCGAGCCTCTCTGGCACCCTGCTTTCCTGCTTTTCCGTGTGCCCTGTGTGTATCCTCCGGTGAGTTGGGGATGGTGCTGCAGACAGACAGACAGACAGACAGGCACGCTGGCAGACAGACAGGCAGGCAGGCTTGCGAGCGAATAAACGGATGCTTTATTGTAACAGCTAACTGCCCTGGATCCTCATCAGAGAGCGGAGCTATTGATTTTCGGAACAGCCCTCTTAATTGGACGGAGTGCCGCGGCTGATTGTCGGATTGATTGAGCCGATAGAAGTAGACCCCTTCCTGAATCAGAAGCGGATTAGCTAGATCAGCGACGCCGCGTCCTGTCGGGGTTAAGCGCCTCGTTAGTCTGGTCGTACGGCGGCTCTCCGTAGGACGGAAAGTGAGCTGCGGCGGGTTCGGCTTTAGCAGCTATCATCAGTGTCAAGACGCTCAGGGGGGAGACGTGGACGTGCGAATAAAGCATCGTGATGGAGAGATCGAGACAGTGGACGAGTGGATGGATGACACAGAGACCTTGCCTGTGGCTGCGGACTGCTTCAGGGGGTCAAACCGTAGCGGAGACAAGTCCCTCGGATCTGAGGACAAAGAACCGCTCTGTTTGTCTTTTTTCTCTTGCGCAACATCAGTGACATCTTTCCTTCACTTTCTTTTTAATCTCTTGTAACCAAACTGTACGTGATTTGATAAAAATCCTTACAAAAAAATTCAGTACTTTCAATAACCACTGAAAAAGGTGTTGGGGGGGAAAAGAATCGATTTTTTCTTTTGCTGCGTCGTGATTCTCTCCTGAACGATTTTTAACTGAAAAATGTCACTAGTAAGAAAGTACTAGACTATTTGTTAAGTGAGGAGTAAAACACTCCGTGTCATGCTGTTAGAGGAAAACAATCAACAACCAAAGTCCGTTATTTCCCGGAGTGTTTTATTCCCCTTATACCACAGCGAGCTGCGTTTTTTGATTAATTAAAGAATGACGTCATGCTTTTTATCCATTTAGAGTTACATTCAATGTTTCACAAAGCTTCTGTTACATGATGTTACATAAACGTCTCCTTACCACAGAGAAAACGTCACGTGTATGTATAAATGTATAATGTATAAAAACTGAGTTGTATCAAGAATCAGTTTATAATTGCCTGAATTGAATGGTGAGATCGTGTAGACTGTGTGTGTGTGTGTGTGTGTGTGTGTGTGTGTGTGTGTGTGTGTGTGTGTCTGATATTGCCTTCTCGAGCCTGCTGTCTGCTCAGCTGCCCAGCCTTGTCATAAATGTTTCAGAGATGCCCTTTGATAATGAGGCTGCCGTCTTTCTTTCTATCTTTCTTTCTTTTCTTTTTTTTTTTTTTTTTTTTTTTGTGCACCCATTCAGAAATATCAGCCTGCATATTACAGTGGCAGGTGCGCTCTCGATCGAAACGCGACTCAGTTTTAATAATTAACGCCGGAGATGTCACCGCAGTAGGCAGATCGATTCAGGACTCGTTCACGGCGTGTCCATGGAGTTTAAAAATCAACACATCAGGAGTGAAGCCGTTGCGTCTTCGTGGTTTTGTCGTTCACGTACAAACCGACTGATATGACTATGACTTCAGGAGCTCAGGAGCATTACAACCCGTGGTATATTGTAAGCTCCCAAAATTCAGGATTCAAAACTCATAATCCTCAACCCTCAGTTGGGAGATGGGATTAACGGTTATTTCCATACGATGTGAAAGCAGCACCGATTTCTTACAAATAATAATTTGCTGTTTGTGAAGGGTGCTTGGACCCCGCAGATCGCCAGTTGCACCTATTATTATTATTATTATTATTATTATTAGTCATAGTAGTAGTAGTAGTATGTCACTTTTTCAGGTTGGAGTTTACACAGTAAGACTTTTAACTGAATATTTACTCACTTAACACCAACAAAGGCTACACAGCAGAAGGTGGGAATAACGGAAAGTAGGAATACAGATTGAACGCAGCACCAATTTTTGGCAAATAACTTCTGCCTTTAATTATCATTTACTATTTGCAAAAGGTGCTTGGACCCCGCACTTGCAGCTATTATCGTTATTAATATTTTTATGTTAATGTTTCCGGTTGAAATGTTACACTGTAGGACTTTTAACTCCATACTTACTCGCTTAATGCCAACAAAAGGGACGATGCGTCACATGAACACTCGGGGGCGTGTCTCTGTCTCCTACAAATGATTGGCTCGTTGGCTAACATCCCTGTTTGTTGACGTTATAGTTACATTGTCATTGGGTTCGTGTGGTGCAGCTGCTTCAGAATGTAGCTAAACGCCAGACGGGGCTTCTTCATGATTGCTGGAATCAGTCTGCTCATATCTGAGACATTTCCTCTGCGCTCAGTCTGTGTGTGTGTTTGTGTGTGTGTGTGTGTGTGTGTGTGTGTGTGTGTGTTCTCTGTCGTCTCAGTGCGGAGAGGAGATGTCCTGGCAGCCTGGAGCGGCATCCGTCCACTGGTCACTGACCCCAACTCTAAAGACACCCAGTCCATCTGCCGCAACCACGTCGTCAACATCAGCGAGAGCGGCCTGGTCACCATCGCCGGTCAGTTCGGGCGAGAACAATCACGTCTCTGTTAGAGCCGCTCGAGGAGATAAGTCCTGTTACGTGTTTCTGAGCGGCTCTGGTGTTAGAATGTGCAGTGGGTTTCTGTGTTTCTATCAGATTCCCATCGTCAGAAGTGACGCATGAGTATCACTCGCTTAGATCTGTCTTAATGAATTCACAATCATCCCTTAGATAAAAGGGTTCTTGAAGGGTTCTTTCAAACCCAAAAAAAAAAAGAATGCACCAACTTGTTACAGGAAAACTTTTTTAGTTTTTTTGAAGGGAAAAAATGGTTAGAACTGTAATTTCTAACGATTTTAATATTGTTCATTTTTTCAAATTTTTCAGGTGCTTGGACCCCTTTCTGATAGGCACATACTCTGTTGTAGGGTTCATAGATAGGAACTTTAATGGTTCCCCTAGAGGAACAACCGAAAAGCCTTTAAGAGTCTTTTGAATCTGAAAATATTTTGATGATGAGATCAGTGATAATGGTTCTGACAGCTCTGATGGATATAACGGATATTTTTCACGATGGAGTGATTAAAAAAACCTAGGGTCATGCTGTTCTAGGAAAATAATCAGCGACAGGTTGGTGTGTTAATAAAAGAACGACATGGCATGCTTTTTATCCATTTATAGTTACATTTCGAGCGTTTAGATGTTGGTTCTGTCCTTCAAGGTGGCAAGTGGACCACCTATCGCTCGATGGCTGAGGAGACCCTGGACGCTGCGATAAAAGAACACAAGCTTCACGCCGGACCGAACAGAACCGTGGGTCTGACGCTGGATGGAGGGAAGGACTGGACCCCGACCCTGTACATCAGACTGGTCCAGGACTACGGCCTGGAGAACGAGGTCAGCTTTCAGAACCAAGAAGGCAGATACTCACTAAATACAACTGACTGAATTATCGCTAGCACTTTATTCAAGGGTTGTGTTCATAAGGCTTTGTGAAACCTACATAAACCCTTCATGACACCTGACACAAACCTATATAAACATTTATAAATGCTTATTCCAGCATATGTTAACTGATTATTTTGTCAATTATTATTTTGTTTATGTTGAATCCTCGATTCTGATTGGTCAGAAGGTGTTGATTCATTTTCTGTAACAGCAGCTCTGACAAATCACAGGCTTATACAGTATTAACACGCTTGTTCTAATACGTTATCGTAATACGTATACGGCGGATGTGTGTAATTGTTGATACAGTGGAGTTTTCTGTAACGTTTACGGAAGGAGTCTCCAGTGTCAGCAACACGTTTTCAGTAACGAGCTGCGTTTTTTTATTAACTTCAAGCAAGGGGGGGGGGGAGAGGCTGGTCAGGGAAGGAATGACTGTTTACAGCTGCTATGACGTGAGGGACAAGTTGTTTCACAGACGTAACTGTAACCGGATAAAAAGTACAACATATCGTTCTTTAATAAATGAAAGATTTTAATCGTTGCCGCGGTGTAAAAGGAACAAAAGGCTTCAGGGTTGAAACCGAAGCTCCGTTTCACCCCGTCGTTGATTACGTATGCTGGGTCGTGTTTTATTCCTTACTTATGACACGTTATATCGCACTCATAACGTTTTCTACGGAGAACAGACCAGAGTTTAACTTTGCTAGCTCGGTGACACTGTCCCTGTGAGAGAATCAGCCCGATTACCGAGTTATTAGCCGAATAGCTTTCCCTCGGAGTCGGTTATTATGATGCGCGCTTTATTTTCCCATCGTTTTATGATACCATTAGAAGACGGACAGAGGAAGCGGGCCGTCCTTTTCCTCTGATCGCCACTCTGTGAGTAGCTTGACTCCAGTTTGCTGTCGTCCCCTGTGGTTCATTCGGGATGGAAAGGCCGGCATCGCCCTCGTTAGGAGCCGGGATGAGCTCGGCGGAGCCCTGGCCTGTACGACAGGCGCCGTTTTTGCGGCATATTTAAAAAGGTCAGCATGCAGATATTTCTGACAGCACTTGACCTTTGGTGGAAGGCTTTGAATCGAAGTAAGTGCTGCGGTTTGTTTTTTTTTTTTTTCTTTTCTCTCTTTTTTTTTTTTTTTTTTTTTTTTTTTTGTCCAACCGTTTAACGAAGCGCCGGGCGCGTCTGAGAGACACAGTCAGCTGATTCACCTGGACGAGAAAAAAAAAAAAAAAAAA
>CM042560.1:2172500-2200000 GCA_023630585.1 Cranoglanis bouderius
GTATGTGTTTGTGTGTGTGTGTGTGTGTGATAGAGTTACATGTAGATCCAAGGTTTCCTGTCAAAACAAAAGGTCTAATAATAGCGCAGATTGCTGCGCTGCTTCCCAGGAGTTAAACACTCGGCCCTTCTCGAAGCACACAATACAGGTGCACCACACCCTACACACACACACACACACACACACACACACACACACACACTCTGTTTCTCATACATTAAGGAAACGCTTGTGCAGCGTTCGTGCTTATTAGGAATGAAGTTAGGAGTCATTTATTTTTCCAGTGTATTTAATTATAATCCATGACATAGGCCTGTATAAAGCCTGTATAAAGCCTGTATAAATGCTCATAAGTGTTTACAAATCCCGTGTAATAACCCAGCATAATGCCGCGCTGTGTCTAATATACTTCTATACAAACTGTAGTATTGTACAAGTTCAGAAATCTATGTCGTATGTTATAATGCATTATAATGTGAGAAAGCACGATGTTAAAAACGTGCTTTGTCCTGTAATGACTCGACATAACGCTGCATCGTCCAAAACTGTTGTACAATTCAGAAATGTAAAGTTATAATACCTTATAATCCATGACACCGGCCTGTATAAGCCTATATAAACACTCATAAGTGTTTGCGAATCTTACTTCACCCTATAGTAACCCAGCACAATTCAGAAACATAGGGCATGTGTTATAACGCATTATAAATTGCAGTACTTACCGTAATGTGGTTTCATGCATCACACTTAATAGCGGTATGTGGCCTCATAATGATGTTTTAGGAGCTTACTTTATTCTTTGTTTAAACGTCAGAAACGTATATTGCATGTTATAGTGCATTATAACTTGCAGTGTATAGCTGTCGTAGCATACTGCCTTCTAATCCCTGACATAAGCCTGTAAAAATGCTCATAAGTAGTAAAGGGTTCATGCATAACACTTAATAGCAGAATATGGACTCATACTATTTTGCTGTTTTAAAAGTAAACATAATGCTGCATTAATGCTTACAGTGTTCATATGAACAGATGTTATAATGAAACCTGACATAATGAAGTCGTATACTAATGCTATATACAGTGTTAATCAGGTTATACATGAGCACTTACTCGTCTTATGGCAGGGACTGTAAGGTGTAAATATTCTATGTAATATGTTTATGATGCATTATATATACAGTATAAACTATATATATATATGTGTGTGTGTGTGTGTGTGTGTGTGTGTGTGTGTGTGTGTTTTACAGGAGGAACTGGAGGCAGCTAAACAGTTTCTGTACCAGGAGATGGGCTACAAAGCTCGCTCCGAACAGCTCACCAAGACGTCCGAGATCTCACTCACGCCGGAGCAGGTGGCCAGGTACACCGTGTGTGTGTGTGTGTGTGTGTGTGTGTGCGTGTGTGTGTGCGTGTATTTATTAACTGCACTGCAATTCTCTGTTATGATTTACAGATATAAGAAGCGTTTCTACAAATTTGACAAAGAGAGCAAAGGCTTCATCACGACTTTAGACGTGCAGCAAGTACTAGAGGTGAGGGCAGTACCAGACTTACTTGTTGATTAATTCTCTATAACAGCAGCTCTGACAGCAGCGCACCTGCAAATCACAGCGTTATCCCGATGCGCCCGTTCTAATACGTTACCGTTTCTACGGTAACAGCTCATTCACGGGGACGGCGTACGGATTTGGGTTAAGAACGATCGCTGATAAGGTGACGCCTTCTGTTAGGAGGTGTTTATGTAACATTTACGGAAGGAGTCTCCGGTGTCGCTGCTTTGTAACAGTCCATCCGAGATTCTCGTTAGACTTGTTGTTTGGCGGAGAAATTCCCATCCGCATTATCGGTATCGAGTTCTACTTGCTTTTAATCTATTCATCATTAGTCTTAGATTATTGTGGAGCGTATGTCCACCATACAAGTCCCTGTTACTATAGAAACGATTACGTATTAGAACGAGCGCACTGGTATAAACACATGATTTGAGTAGTCATAAAAGTGGATGAATAGAGTATTTATAATCACTAATTTGCAATATATTTTACATAAATTCACAATTTCTTTGCCTGGATATAAATCTATTTCAGTCCCTTGTCTCTTACGAATGTTTATTTTATCGCTGTGTTGTTGTTCTTTCACCATCAGAAGCTGAGCATTCAGATCGACGAGAACGCCCTGCACGAGATCCTCAACGAGGTCGACCTGAACAAGAACGGACAGGTGGAACTGGACGAGTTTCTGCAGGTACGACGACGTCTCGGAGAGAGAGCGCGGAGTCGGCTTTACATAGACACGATGAATGATTACATTACAGCTGCGGTATTTATAGCTCATAGATCTTTCAAAGTGCCTCATTAACTGTCTTTTGTTCCACCTTTATTTGAGTTTAAGAAGGGCCGCTCGATAGAGACTCCTGCCGAGGGAGACGAAGGTGTGGACACTAAGCTGTCGCGTGTGGTGTGTCCCGACCCGAGTCCTGACAGTCCGGCCGTAATTAAAAGCACTGGAATGTCCCCGTGGCAGTTAGAATAATGAGCGTGCGGTAAATTAGCGCGAGGCATGTGGATTTTTGTCTGCTCGTAACCGAGCATGAATTAGATTACGGGTATAATTGATAGGAACCAGAGGACAGGTGTTAAAGTAAGAAAATCACTGTCTGTTTTAATTTAGACTTAATAAGAGGCCACCGGTGGAGTGTGCGCGAGATAATGTTACGTCACATGACATAGACAGGACTTTACTAGATATGCATCTCATTAGACCTGCTCTTCTAATTGGCTTAGCTCATGAGTGCCGTTCAGAGGGGACAAATCTCCGACAGCCGATTGGCCATCCTGATGAAGACAGTGGAGGAAGGGTTGGACTCCAGAGGACCGGTGTCGGTGGACCGCAGCGGTGGAGGAGTGTGAGGCCCGAGAACTTCGACCAGAACCACAGATCTGAGCAGGTGTCCGAAAACAACAACACCTGAGTTCATTTAATTATCGTTAATTTTTATGTTGCCTTGCATTTATTTAAAGCAGCTTTTTAACAGTGTAAACATTTGGATATGTCTGAAAGCGTTCTTTTAATCACTGAGGGAGACACCGGAGCGAGTTCAGACGATATTTACTTGAGAGTGTGCCGGAAACGCATCGTCATGACCTGACACCATCTAAACAATCAGAAATTTTAAAAATAAAAAGTTAAAAAATAAAGAAAGTTTTACGTTAAAAAATGCGATTTTCTGTATTCAATACACGACTGACGGCATCCATTCGGGTTTGTTCCTCGTTAACGTGGGTGCACGTGACACCTGGGGATGCTTGATGTTCACGCCATTTTATAAAATGCATGATTTTGTCTACTTTCTGTCTAAAAAAAGCGATCCACAAACATCCTAAAATGTCACTAAAGCCTATTTGGATAGTGTTATCTACGTTGTAGTGACATGGGCTGACTGATTTTCTGGGTTTCTTCTCCTAAGAACCTAAATGTTTTTTTTTTTTTTTGGTTTTTTTTTGGATAAAATAACATTGTTGCTTTGTGAACTGTGAATATTTAGCACTACAGTCATAATATTGTGGCTTACACGAGGTGAGGCCCATTTCATTGTGACATTCTTGGACATTTTTTTCCCCAAGAGATGTTACTCATAGCAGCAATACTTTTAAACACTTTTACAAAGTATTTATTGCTTCGCAACTGCTGGAATTGTGAAATTGTTTAAAAAATAAATAAATAAATCTCTACGCCTCATGGAGCTGTTGTAACCGAAACATTGGTTATTATTGACCTTCACGCCAAATTTAGCTTGTTTGAAGACGCAGTCGTGGTAGAAAACAGGTCAGTGTTGAATATCTGGCAAAATAAGGAGAGAGACATTCACACACCAGGGTTGAATGAAAATGTGGTGTGATCTGCCTGTTGTAGGTTAGCCCAGTACATGGAGCGATAATGAAGTGTTGTGTATTGGACATTTCTTGAAACATTTTTACAACATGGCTGTGCAAGTTTCATGCTTTTATTTTGGCTCAAAACTCACCCTCTTTCCCAGTACTAAAGTACATGGATGATGAACATTATTTAGGGGTCCAGGGATACTATAATGATTTTATGTTGTCTCCTTCTACTTATTATTATTATTATTATTAGTAGTAGTAGTAGTAGTAGTAGTAGTAAATATATGCAATGGGTGTCTATGGCAGCCAAGAGAATTGCCCACAATCTTTTATTTTTTAATGAAATATGGCACACTGAACGAGTCTCAAACATCTTCTCACCGGTTTTTGGATATCTCTCATTCTTACTCTACTAACAGGCAAAAGCTGGACACACATTTAATTCCACAACTCTGGAACTGCTCCCATTTCAACCATCCTGTAGGTCATCGATGGTTATGATCGTTTCAAGGTCCCTTGTATTGGAATGGCCGCCATCTTCTGACACCTCGGATCTGGTCATCATCAAAAATCCAATTACACGATCATGAAACTAGGCCTGAAACAAAAGCTATGGAAGGGTACTCATAATTGTTGACCAGCAATGGCGCCAAACAAGAAGTGAGTCTGTATCTGTTGGAGCCAAACTACGTAGGTGGGTTTAAGACCATGACCTAAATGTCATTCCACCATCAAAGTGGCACTTTAGTTAAAAGATAACATCAAACGCTCATGAGAACATACGTCTCCCAAAATAAAAAAAATAAAAAAACAAATCAATTAAAAATGAATCACATCACTTAGGTCATCACTTAGGGCTTGGACTACTGTTGAATTTATATACAATTTGGTATTCATAACTATTCAGCAGTAACGCAATAGCCAAGTTAAAAGCAATGATGCCATACAAGAAGTAACCCGCTATGTCTTACCCTAAACTTGGTAGGTGGGTTTAAGACCACACCCTAAAGGTTGCCAATCAACGTTGTGTCATTTTACCAGGAAGTGGTGCTATAACTAGCTATAATGCACATTACATTCTCATGAAAACATCTCCCTTATGACATTAAAATGTCCGTCATTTGAATCTTTATGGAACCAAATAAAAAGACATAACCTCCTCATCACATAGTGCTTGGACCCCTTAAACACTGCTGAATGTAAGATTTTCCGCCGTTCCGACATCCTCAAGTAAATTCGGTGAAGTCGCGTGTATCAGTGTGTGTAATACTGTAGTTAGCAAATTCAGAACTGTTGCTTTTTAATCTTGTTCAATAATGATATCCTGCTGTGTTGTATTTTGTTGCCGTATTGTTGCTCTGTCACGGATGCATGCAGTGCCATTAGTGTTCCTTGCTGGTTAGCACGACCAGTGTGTGACGAGTGCCGTCCTAGTGTCCTAGCACCTGTATTATAGTTTTTTAGCTGTGCCATTTGTACCGTTCGTACGGTGTGATTTGTACAAGGACACGCCCGAACGATGGTGGCATGAACGCGTGCGAGATACTGTGGGCCGAGCTACTGTGATGCACGTCTTCTCCTCTTCCTGTTCAGGTTTACACTTGCTGCACAATTTTACACATGCACTGATACTGATTTTCCAGCACTCCTGCCATTTCTTTGGTCTATATGTCACTTTTTCTAAGGCAGTAGTCAAAATATGGAACCAAATGAAAAGGACGCACCGTCACTTAGTGCTTGGACCCCGTAATCGCTTAATAGCACAGTACTGTAGTATTCATTATTTATTAGATGATTTTTTTTTGCATTGCTCTATTAGATCTTTTTATGCTACTGAATTAATGTTTTTTGCTTGAATACGCACAATGTTTTTGGTCCAGTTTCATTCGATCAAAAAGGAAATCAATTTTGTAGTCGTAAATCTTTACAACTTGTTACTGGTTGTGTTAGTTATTGTAATTTCATTCGAATTATTATTATTATTATTATTATTATTATTGTGCTTCTGTAATCTTTAGGATGTGCTATCTTTAAGCATTTATAAGGAATACATTTAATGTGCCTTGTTTTCTATCAAGAGAACACTGTAATAATACCGTATATTTTACTATTTTAATTTCTTTGTGTGTATTAATTACTATTATTATTATTATTCAGACAGTAAATTCTGAAAAAAGGCTACTTTTATGTGCCCGGATCTCTGGACACAGTGTGACAGCTGTCCCAGTGTGAACGTATGATACGATAGGAGTTAAATGACTGATTTGTCTGTCGTATGTTGTGGCTGGATGAAATTTCACTCCGTTCCTGAATGAAAAAAAAAACAAAAACTGTACAGTAAATTACTCTGCAACACCTGAGAAATGCAATTACGAAATTAAATATAATTAAACATATCTGGTTGCATCATTTGGGGTTTGGGGTCTTCTTTCGTTCATTTGTGTTCAACGAAGTCATATTTCCAACATGTCAGCTGAAGCAGGTTCATCTCTCTCTCTCTCTCTCTCTCTCTTTCTCTCTCTCTCTCTCTCTCTCTCTCTCTCACACACACACACACACACACACATACATATGCATATACCGTTCTTCGCAATTCTAAACGAATTGACTTTAAATCCACCGTGTAAATCTATTACGCCCTAATTTTGCTGATACGTGGTCCATCCATGCTGCTTCAGCGCTGAGGTGTCCCTTTATCTGCCTGCCCGATAATCCCTCGGACGTACCGCTCCACACCGAGGGATGAGGAAGGCCACGGCGGTGCGATCAGCGCCCAGCACAATGCAATTAAACCAGCCACGCAGCCGCAGAGCTGCCGCTAATCCTCGGCCTCGTCTGAGCAGCTGCAAGACTAGCCGTGTCAATCCGGCATGATTGCTTGATTATAATAACCATAATAACCTCAGTATGAGCCTTCTGTGAGGGTCCGTGGCCAGAGACGCCAGAACTGGAAACAGTGGAGGTCAGGAAATCAGAGATGAATAACTGCTTCAGGCAGTTTGGAGTAACAAGTGATCCTGAATCTTACTCACTAAGATAAGAAAGGATACGTAACCACAACGAAGATTGTTTTTTTTTTTCAGAACGGTGTATCCAAAAGTGTTTTATTCCATTTCATCTGTTTATAGTTACACTGAATGTTGTGGAACTTCATCGAAACAAGTTCTGTTCTCACTTATGTTATAGCTATAAACAATACAAAAAAAAAAAACAGGTTGTCATGTTCCATAAATGTTAAACAGGCACATTTCTCCTTCCTGAAAACGTCATATCGTCGATTTCGTGATCCATTTATTCGTCGGGCAAATCTCTGTGTAAGTTGCTACTATCGAAACGACAACGTCTTAGAACGACCGCATTATCATAAGCCTGTGATTTGCAGCTGCGCTACTGTCAGAGCTGCTGTTACAGAAAAGGAGTCCACACCTTCTGACCAATCAGGATCCAGAATTCAGCAGCACTGTGGTGTAACATAATCTTCGGTCCTTGTGTTCCTAAACTCCTTTATCCAGTGATGAAACAATTCTATCCTGGTAGGCGTGGCTTCTTCCAGTATGACCCCGCCCCCATCCACAGGACCCGGGGACTGACTGAACGGCTTGATGAGGATAAAAATGATGTAAATCATATGCTATAGTTTTCACAGTCAGCAGATCTCAACCCAGTCCAACACTAACGAGAGATTTCAGAGTGACGTGTAAGACAGCGACAGGGCTCTCCACCATCCGCCACCATCACATCGCCCAGAGACGTGTATAATCTGTACCAAGGGGTATTAATGATGTCTTGGTGTCTCGGCTTGGCTCAAAACACCTTACTAATACACCCCCCCCACAAACACCTTTTAATTTGCCTGCTATCTGTATATAGCCATTTTCTGTGCTGTTAATAATAAAGGACCGATGCTTACTTACTTGTAATACTTACAAAAACATCCAGCAGGAACCGTCATGGTTTTGCAACTTCCTGCTATGTCTTCATTTCCTCCCTGAAGATTCAGGAAGCTGGTTATAAACTGTTTACAAACAGAAGATGAGTCTTTGGTGCTGCGGAGCATTTTTAGCCATATAGATCACCTCCATGAGGATCAGACAAATTGCAGCGCACGAATCATGTTATAAATCATTCATAAGGTATGCACATGGATAGAATTTATGTATGAAAATGCATTATGAATTGTCAACATGTCGTAAGTTTGTGTTTATAACACATTATATCATGAATACCAAAACGAGAACCTCTGTATGATGCATCATAACATTTTTCTGAAAGAACTTGACTAAACCTAATGCACTAATAAACCAATATTTTATTTCATATATGTGATATAATGTTATAAACACTGCTTATAATGGATTGTATTAACAATTTATAAGTGGATTATAAACACTGTCGTACTCACCTTCATAGAAAGTGTTACCACATTTTTTGTAATGTATTTAAAGCATCTCAAATGTAAATAACAAAATATTTTTGTCATTAATTGGACTTATCCCTGAACAAGAGAGGTCAGGAGGATTTCCCTGGTTGAAACACGGCATTGTGGGTAGTGAAGGAATGCGCTCTCTCGATTCCTTTCAGAAATATCTCGGAGCCGTCCCGCACTGAGCTCAAGGCCACTTTTTGTTTTGGCGAAACATGTTTTTCGCTTCCCACGTGCTCCATCAGACGGTGGTGGGAAATTGTCCGACCCACATGAATGATTTACACTGAAATACACGCAGTGTGTGTAAATCTATTGGAGCTAGTCAACACACTTATGAAATATAGTATATACTGTAAAGTGTGTGCTGTTCACGACATACGACATGTGATTCGACGTACCGGGTTCATGAGACTGATCTCCCCTTCTCTTCAAACACAAACGGGTTTGCAAGTCACGTCGTAACGTGACACGGTAACGCAGGAATCTTTGAAATGCGGGAACTGTCGGCTTTCTCAGTATCCTAAAGAATTTACGGGATAAAAACCATCCACATTTTGAAAACACCCATGTTATGTACTGGATTTGCTCAGTATGGACCGAAATAAAGGTCAATTTATTTAACATGTTTGGAAGGAGTCTCCACTTTCAGTGCTTTGTAACGGTCAGTGGTAAAGCTGTACGTTTTCAGGACAGAGAAGTTTATTTTCCTGTTACAGCATGACACGGAGTGTTTTCTTCTTTACACATGATGCTAATACCCCTTATTGCATGTAATGGATATTTTAAACTATTTTGCTGTTAAAAGTAACAGTGACTTCTCATCTTTTGATCGCTTTTAAATACTTTTTAACTTTGACTCTGTACTTCCACTTTTAATTGGCTACCTGTATTTACACCAGATCTTTTTTGACGATCCAAAGAGACGTGTTAAAAAAATCCTGTCCTCCAGAATGAGCTGAAAGTTCTCCACTGAAACATAACGTTGTACATAAAACTCTATCTGCTCTGTAATGGCACAGTTATATGCCAGGATGTGAGGACGAGGTTAGCTCGGAGCGGGCTGCAGTCCCCGGGCCGCGGCGCTGACAGACCCGTCAGTACCTGAACCAGGAAAAAAATAGATTAGATCCCAATTAGAGCTCTTTCTCGTGCCGCCGTTAAAAGCAGGAGAGTTGAAGCTTGAGTAAAGGTCATCAGGAGTTTTGAGTGACAGCTCAGATGTCCTCGGCTCCTAATTTCCACTGTTGTCTGGACAAGTCTTCGTGCGCCCGTATCCAACGACCGCCAGGAGCCATTAATTTCCAGGAATAACGGGTTACAGAGCTGGCGGACGTACGGAGATGTGTTCTCCGGCCACAGCAAGTGTCAAGAAGGGATTAGGGAGCGTGTAAGTGCAGCGGGGATCAAATCTGTGGACATCTGGTCATACATTACAGCCGAGCTGCCCTAAGACCACCTCCTAGAACATGTATGGAGAACGATCAAGCACGGAGGAACCCTGATATAACTAACTGATACAACTACGGGGCACGTTGTGTGTTTGATACCTGAGCCTGAGACTTTGCAAAGCATGGCAGGGTTATGAGGAACCATTCTATATACGTAAATCAACATGAAGTGCTTATATACAGTCCTAGGGGTGTAACCGAATACATATGCAGTATATGGATTGAACAGATTGAACAGTCCTGAATGAATACGAATACAAATATGATCTTTTTTTTTCCTTAATGTTAATGTTGAGCTGTAAAGAACTTATTCCCAACTCAAAAAAATGCACAAAAAGACTTTAACCCAAAATGTTGGGGAATAGGAAAAGGTACACGTGTTATTTTTTCAGTCTTTTTTAGGGGAAACAAATGAACAGTTTGAGTATATACACCGATCAGCCATAACATTAAAACCACCCGCCTAACTAATATTGTGTAGGTCCCCCTCCCCTTGTGCCATCAAAACAGCTCTGACCCGTCGAGGCATGATCTCCACAAGACCTCTGAAGGTGTGCTGTGGTATCTGGCACTAAGACGTTAGCGGCAGATCCTTTGAGTCCTGTAAGTCGTGAGGTGGAACCTCCGTGGATCGGACTTGTTTGTCCGGCACGTCCCACAGATGATCGATCGGATTGAGATCTGGGGAATTTGGAGGTCGAGTCAACACCTTGAACTCTTTGTCATGTTCCTCAAACCGTTCCTGAACAGTTTTTGCAGTGTGTCAAGGGCGCATTATCCTGCTGAAAGAGGCCACTGCCGTTAGAGAACACCGTTGCCATGAAGGGGTGTACATGGTCTGCAGCGATGTTTAGGTAGGTGGTACACGCATCAATGAGTCTTGGGTGCCGGTTCACCGCTTGTCCTTCCTTTGACCACTTTTGGTAGGTACTAAACACTGCATACTGGGAACACCCCACAAGACCTGCCGTTTTGGAGATGCTCTGACCCAGTCGTCTAACACTACAATTTCAAAGTCAGTGACAAAGTCGCTCAGATCCGTACGCTTGCCCATTTTTCCTTCTTCCAACACATCAACTTCGAGAACTGACTGTTCACTTGCTGCCTGATATGTCCCACCCCTTGGCAGGTGCCATTGTAAAGAGATAATCGATGTTATTCACTTCACATACACCAATTCTCCAATGTTATTGAAAGAAAATGTTCTCAGAAAATCATGTGGGCATTATAATGAAATGCGGCTTAAAGGATCTCATTTTTGACTCGCAGCAGCGCTGTAAACACGTCCCAGCTTTACAGTAGAGTCTGATCACGTGTCCAGCGACTTTCCTGATCTTTCTGAAATGTAACAAACCTAGAAACCGAAGTTAATCCGACCAGATATTATCAGATGGTTGTTGTGGTCAACTGTAGCCTAAATACCAATCGGATTTGGCAAAAACATTGTTGTTTTGAAACGTTGTTAGTGACGTTAGATAGAAGGTAGCTTTCCAGAAAGTTCCTCAGGGCTTCTGCTTCAGGAGTGGAATAAATGGTGCGTTCAAGTCATGTCGGAAAGATCGTATTTACGAGTCGAACGCACACGAACGCCACCACAAAGTTGTGGGAAACTCTGGGTTTTCTTTGAGCCCTGAGTTTCCGAGTTGGGGGCGTGTCAGTAAGGAAACATGGTGGAATCAATGGATGCGACGTCTGTAGTTGGCGTTAAATTTGTCGAAATCGAATGCTTATTCGTCTCAGAGCTGATTTCAGTTATTAGTGACTTGAACGCACCTGACGTCGTAATTACCACTTCCCAACTCGTGAATACAAACTTCCCAGGAGGACTTGAAGGCACAGAAAGTTATGTTCGATCACATCCTATTTGTTGTTTTAACTTGTGAATAAAAAATGACTTGTTTGACGAGCCCTGGGTTCTTTTTTTTGGGGTTTTCCAGTGTTTCTAGGGTTTCATAGTGGTAGGGTTAACTTTAAAAGCAACACAAAAAAAAACGTCTACGCTTCCGACTTCCGGTTTTAATCAGAATACGAAAACAGGTACGAATATTTTGAGCACTAAACAGATATACACATAACGCCACTGCGCTACACCCCTGCTGTATACGTGGGTGTCATGTAGCGTTATGAAGTGTTACCCAGTTGACTTTAGTCTTAAAATTTGTGTCATGGCATTAAACTGGAGATGTTCTGCGAGATGTTCTGGAGATGTTCTGGAGGTGCAGGTAAGAAGAACCCATGTTGCGCTTTACTGAAGGCCGTTTCTCATCCACACTTCTCTGTTTGATATTTAGAGAGAGAGAAAAAAAAGCATTATCAGAACCACAACCTTCTGAGAGCGAGAGAAGGAGAGGAGGAACCAAACACAAACACAACAACAACAACAACAAATATCACCCATGTGACTATTCCAATTACGATTCCACACCAAGAAAATGCCAGACAGACTCGATTCTCTGTGTGGAGGAAGAGCGTGATATACGCGCTTAAGTATATAAATCAAGTTAAAACACAACTTCTAATACACTTTGAATGTATTTTAAATATGTATTTTTTCAAATAGGAGTTGTTACACTCACACTTTACTGTAAATATACTTCTGTGTTTTTAGCACGTTACGAAATTAATGTTAAGAAGTTTATTGTATAGTACATTTAAAATTAATTTAATTTTTACTTTTTAAATAATACACTTACATTCACATGTATGCAAATACTTTAAGATGTATTTCTTTACACTTATATTTGACGATGTACAATTTATTAAATCATAATTTACAGTGCTTTTTTTTGTTGTTGTTGTTGTTTTTAAAGATTTTATTTAGGGATGATAATCATGTGATTAAGTGTGTGAAGTCAAAGTATTTTTTTCTGTACGTAAAACAAACCATATTTATGGTAGTATATTTAAATTTTTTAGGATCTTTTTCTAAGCATCATTATTTAAAAAAACAAACAAAACAAAAAAACAAGCAGAGACGTGGCTACATCGAGATCCTGAGAAGAAGTTGTTAGTCTCCTGACAGACGTGTAAAATCAGATCCTTGAGATCCACTCGGTGTGTACCGGAGGCGTGAGCGCTAACCCCTACGCCTGCTATTAATAGTCGAACTGTTCTATTAGCGGCTTGAGATAAGAGCCGTGGAACTCGGCGCCACTATTGTGAGCGCTCGTATTTCTTGCAAGTGCTAGGCTCCTATTTATTTCGCGTTATCTTCATCACCATCATCATCATCATCATCATTATTATTATTATTATTACTAGTATTATTATCCTGGGATAATGCCTTTAGTCGTCCTGCCTGAGCGAAAGGAGCGGTGAGGGAGAATAATAACGTCTGCACCGGAAGTCGCCTGAGTCAACAAGGCCAGCTCTGAGACGATGACGTCAACGGGACTGGAATAGCCGTGGGCTAATGTGTGCGAATAGCAGGGGGGGAGGAAGGCCTTAAAAAATGAAAGTGAAGGATTTTACTATATTCTATTCAGTTCAGTTTTATTTGTGTGGCGCTTTTAACAATGGACATTGTCACAACGCAGCTTTACAGAAATATATACATTTTAAATTGATCAATGTATCCCTAATGAGCGAGCCAGGGGCGAAGGTGTTGAGGAAAAACTCCCTGAGACGATATGAGGAAGAAACCTTGAGAGGAACCAGACTCAAAGGGGAACCCATCCTCATCTGGGTGACACCGGATAGTGCGATTATAAATAAATAAATCCCTTCTGTAACTGTGTACTACATAGTGCAGTTGTGTAAGCAGGAAATTCATTACAGTTTTCACATGAAGTCTGTTTCGTTGAACTTCTCCACTGTTCACTGGCGGAGACTTGAGTGCAAAACTGTCGTAGTTGCCATCTTTATGTTTTTTAAGTTGTACCATCCTCGGTAATCTCAGTGGTCTTCAGGCTGCACCATGTGGTTCCATCCTCAGCAACAGCGAGTAATTTCCAAGTGATGAGTACTCCAAGCAGAAGTAGGGCATCAGGATGGATCAGGCAGGAACGTGATTGGTAGTGTTTGGTGTTTATCTGCACACAATACTTTACTAAAAGGAAAATTCCACCCTGAATATGTTTGTCTTGAAATATCCGTGATGTGTTTAGTGATTCTGGGGCTAATTTGTTGGTTGGTGATTGTATTAAAAATCGCAAATGTGAAAGCTGTGATGCGGATCTGGAAGCTGGACTGCGGTACCGAACCCGAGACTTCCTGTGGGAGGCGGTCTGAGTTCGGTTGCGCTGGAACTGAGCCGCGATTCCCGGGACTGTGAACGCAACTCGTACTCAGGTCCGGACTTGTTCAGGAAGTAAAGTAACCTGCGCGTGTGTTTTAACCGATGGTGACACCATTAGTTTCCACAACACACGTGTGTACCATGAGTGGCAGGGGAACGTTGCGGGACACAGAAGAGGTCCAGTGCTGCGCATAATAACACCGGAATAATAAAAAAAGTTGCATCGTGTTCGGATTCGCACCGAGGCAAACGTGCCCCGCGTGAAAACCACCTCAAGGACTAAAGCGCCGCTGCATCGTTCTATTCAGATAGAGATGAGGTGAGGGTTAAATCTTAGACGCTAGACGTTGTTGATCACGTGTTCATTTGTAAAGATTAATACGCTTAAGGCGTTTAGGTGGATTTTCGCAAACCTTGTTCCGTAAAGGTGATGTTCAAGCATAATCTACACGGGTAAATATTATTAAAACAGAGCTGCGTTGGAGAATTGAGACGTGATCCGTCAGGCAGAGCGGATTCTGCACAGTCATTAGGGGTCATTAGGGGTTCCTGCGAGTAATTGTGCGAGGTTGAATAAAAATCTCCATCCCATTCCTTCTGCTTAAACACACACACACACACACACACACACAGACACGCATGTGCGCACACACACACACATACTTGCAGAGGGCACTGGTGTGTCAGGTGCTCCTAATTGCTAAGGAGCAGGTCTTAATTTACCAGGCGGGACAGAGGTCATTATCATGCGAGCCGCAGCCATCCGGGATGTTTGCATAGCTATCACAGGCTTTCTCATAAACGAGCCTTTAATTAGTCTTAATTAGAATTAGCCGGAGTCAGCAGGGAACGCCGGGCCCCAACGAAACGCACTCGCAATCCTAATAATAATAATAGCAATAATAATAGCATCCGGCTCGTTCTCCGCTTTGTGTTGGCGAGGGAGCGACAAAAAGTCTCTCGCTCGCTAAACTGATTTGGTCATAATGAATATTCTCATGGCATTAATTAAACAGGGAAACATCTCGTTATGGAGTGCGGGGAAGAACAGACACCGGCGACCACACGTTCTCCATCACATCATATTAACACACACACACACACACACACACACACACACTTAAACATGTGGGCTCTCTGCCTCTTCTCCAATTAACATACAGTTTATTTCAAATGACATTGATTTACATCACGTATAAGCCTTTAGGTTTCTCAGACAGCGTGAAAAGTAACTGTAATCAGATAAAAAGTACGACACGTCGAGCTTTAATAAATAACAGTTTGCAAGTGCTGGCAAGTCGCTGTGGTATAAGAGGAATAAAACCCCTATGACGGTTTTTAATAGGAAAATAACGAGCTCCGCTTCATCACGGCATCCCGTCGTTGATTAGTTTCCTGTAGGAGCATGGAACAGAGTGCTTTATGCATCACATACTGTGTATAAACCTCGCAGTCGTTTTCCCTCACTCTTTCTTTCACTTCCTGGAGGAAGTGTGCGACGTTCAGGTCAAAAGAAACGTCTGGTAGAAATGTGGAGCTGCTCTTCTCTCAGCAGCTGTCACTCTTTATTAGCCAAGACATCGTAGCATGTGTGTGTGTGTGTGTGTGTGTGTGTGTGTGTGTGTGTGTGTGTGTGTGTGATTAGGTTTGCTAACAAAATGAATAGTTCCTAAAGAACTACGAGTTTGATAATAATTGAATATGGAAAAGACGGAGAAATTAAACTAGATCTTAACGTGTAACGAACTACTTGTTAATGTGAGTAACGATGAGTTTTGGATTGTTTTAAAAGTACAGTACCAAAAGCACGTTGTTTAACAAAGGAACTCGTCGTGTAGTCGTTGATATGGTGAAGTTTTCTATAAGGAGATGTTTATTTAACATTTATGGAAGGAGTTTACGGTTACAGCGTGCAACTTTTACGCTTTTCAACACGTTCGGGTCAGAGGAGTTTACGCCTTTTGCGCTTTCTCTTTAACAAGCTGCCTTGTTTTGTCTTCAACAGAGAGAAAATGAAGGCGTGACTGTTTACAGCTGCTGTAACGTAAGTGAGAACAGGAGCTTGTTTCACGGATGTTCCACAAAATTAAACGTAAATTGTAAATGGAATAAGTATGACGTCGTTCTTTAATAAATTTTTTAAAATGTAATTGTTGTCTAGTCGCCGGGGTATAAGACGGATAAAAATCAGTTTGATGTGCGTAATGTTGTTACTGAGCACAAACAGACCGGGGATGTCCGTCATTGGACGTTCAGTAAAACCGTAAACTGGTCTGTAAAACGGTCCGTACAGAAAGTCGCCTCTGGCCTGCTCATTGGGGATAAATTCATACATTTAAAATCTATATCCTGAATCGGTATATTTCTGTAAAGCTGCTTTGGGACAGTGTCCATTGTTAAAAGCGCTATACAAATAAAACTGAATTGAATTGAATTGAATTTTTTGTGATTGTTGCGGCCAGAAAAGCTTGATTTTGCTGCGATGCAATTTGCATTGCTTTTTTTGCTGAAAACTACACGAATTGTCGAAATCGCAACCGCACGAAACTGTTTTGCGCGGCCTTTCGCGGTGATGTTTGTTGGTAAATGAGACCTTTCAGCTGTACTCAAGTTCGACGCACGTGAATCGAAGAGGGCTTTGGCTGAATGCGCGTTGTGATGACGTCACGTGACGCGTCCAGGCCCAAATCTGTAGAAAATCTGCAGTGGTTTTGAAAAATCTCTTGTTTGCTTGATTCTGTGTTCAGTTCTGCGATCGCAGAGTCCCGTAGGGAATAAAAGGACAAAGTAGTTCATTTCGTAGTTCGTAAAAAGGGAGCACTTAAATATATGCTGTTTTTCAGTCTATAGTAATTCTGAAATTGGACAGATATACTGAATTCCCCCAAACACACATCCAACATACACATACACTTTCACATGTCTTTGCTCTCACTGGGTCAGTGCTCCAAGGTGAAACGATTCCCGGACGCTGAGCCGTGTCCTCTCATACCTCAGCCTCATCTCGCTCTCTTCCTGTTGGCCGGGATTCTGCCTTCATTTTGTATGTATGGGAAAGAGCAAAACTTTATTACCTAGGGTCTGATTAACACCGTAATTGGCCGGGCTCAGACCTGCAGAGCCAGTCATATCCAGGGAATAACGGGCATTAGCATGGTTTAATTGGGTTTTTTTTTTTTTATATTATTTATTTTTTTATGAGGAGACTGGTATTTGGTGGTGAGAGAAGAGCCTGAGACGGAGGATGAGTGTTAAGTCATTATCAATTACAGACACTATTCCAATTCCCTTACTGATGTCTGAGGAGCAGTCTGAGAACTTGTTAAATTTTCTTGCCTTGACTTCCAAAGGTAGAGAAGATTGCTTGTTGAAATCTGGACTCTGATTGGTCAGAAGGTGTGGATTAATTTTCTATAACAGTTTTGAGTTTTATTGTCATGTGCATAAAGAGTGCTATATTCAGTGCCTCCAGGGGGGACAGACAGACTCTGGTGAGAGAGAACGACTGTAGAGCTGCTATAACGTACAGTCAGTGAGAACAGGGACTTGTTTTGCTGAAGTTCCACAACATTAAACGTAACCAAAACAGATTAAAATGATGATGTCATTCATTAATACACTACAATTACAAAACTTGTAATCGCTGCCAAATTGAAGAGGTAGAAGAGGAATAAAACACTTCAGGACGTCCTGTTATTGGGGAGATATAGGGAAAAAATTATTATTCCTTATTCTTTTCTCCTTTCTACGATATTTTATTTTCCACGTTGTCCTATAAGCCCTAGTGCTTTATTTTTATATGATGATTAACCCCCGTGTGCTGCCAGTGTGCGTCTTCATGTTTGTGTTTTTCCAGATTTTTCTCTTCGGTCCATTATGGTGCCCATTAATAACCGTCTCAATCACCGCTTCCAGATAAAAAAAAACATCGTCCAGAACCTCTTTGATCCTCTAATACATAAACAAGCACTCGCTAATAGATCTCTCATCTCTGCCTTAACAGCTCTCCAGCGTTTATTAATAGCCGCTGTGCTTTTGTGGAGAAACGGCTGCTTTCTTTCGTCCGAACCCGACGTACAGTAGTTCCACGTAAAAGACGCGGCATATGTAATAGGCGCACGTGTGATATTTATTCTGTGTGTTGTGTGTGTACATGTACTGTACAGTCACGTGGACTGCAAACAGCACCGCAGTCACTTTGGCACGGGGCGCAGTAAGTTAAAGTCAGGTCTCGTTCATTAGGAGAGGAGATTTTGGAGTAAAAGTTGCGGTTTTATCAGGACAGGAGATGAGGAAGGTTCCGGAGTCCTCCAGGAACAAACAATTCCCAACAGGAAGGCTAGAGCGAGACGTCTCTTTAACGTTAACATTAACGTCCTCATTAACCTGCTCACCTTCCCCCAAAGACCAATTAGGAGATGCACACACACACACACACACACACACACACACACACACACACACACACACAATGATATCTCAACAAGTGAAAGCATATAGAAATGCAGAGATTATGATTATTATTATGAGATTATATAATGCAAGAGAGATAGAACTTTCTAGAATTTTTTTCAAGCTTTAAACTGTTGTATTATATTCATTGATCATTTTGATTCTTTTAAGGGTTTATTTCTTGAAAAAAAAAAAAAATATATATATATATATATAAACGGTTTAAAAATGTAAAAAAATATTTCAAATATTTCAAATATTTAACAAAAACAAACTCCAGGTGAGGATTCAAATTACATTCATGCATTAATAGCATGCATGTTATTAATATTTATATTTCTGTAATAAATCCAACACACACACACACACACACACACACACACACACACACACACACACACACACAAAAAACACACATGCAGCGATATCGAGAGAAAGCATATAGGAAAGCGTACTGTATATATAATTTTTATTATGAGATTTTAATAAAACTGTTTATAAACTTTATTCAGGCTTGAATTTGTCTTATTATATTCACTATATTCATTTTGGTTCTTTAAAAAAAAAAACACACACAAAAAAAAAAAAAAACACCAAACAAATAAGACAAGTTACAAACTTGAAAATGAATGAGAATTATGAATATTAAAAGATTTCAAACTTAAATATTTCAAATGAATTACATAATACATTTACATAATTGAACGCAAACTCCAGGTTGATATTTATTACAGTATTAAATTACATTAATACTTTAATAGCATGCATTTTACCAATATTTATTTCTTTAATTATTTTCAAAAATCTAGTGTTTAGTAGAAAATTGGAGATTTTTTTAGATAGAAACGACTAAAGACATGAGTATAATTCTTTATGCCAAGCTCTGAGTTAAATAAGACCACCACTTTTTTTCTTTTTTTAAGTGCTCTAATTATGAGCATGAAAGAACACGGGTCAGGGCTGCCATAGTAACTCGATAAACACACACATTTTAGAGAGCTAGGCCATATCTCGCATCCCTCACCCCTCATGTATCCGTATCTTACAGCACTTAAAAGCTCATCACATTATATATTATTGTATTATTACGTATATTTACATACGTCCAGCTTTTACAGCGGACGCTCCACATAAACCAATTAAAAAACGTGTGTTATCGTTGATATGACTGTAAGGAGGTGTTTATTTAACATTTATGGAAGGAGTCTCCAGTGTCAGCGCTTTGGAACAGTCAGAGGTAAAGCTGTAACTTTTCGAAGTTTCCCGACATCTTCAGGACAGAGGAGTTTACACTTCTTTGTGGTTTCTCAGTAACACGAAACGGTAAAAAAAACAAGCTGGTGAGGGAACGACTGTTTATAGCTTGTTTGTAATTCGCTTTGAGGACGTTCCGCAACATTAAATGTAACTATAAATGGATAAAAAAAAAAAATTAATGTTGTTATTTAAATAACTAAAACATTGTAATCGTTGGCAAATGGATGTAAAAAAATAAAAATAAAAAATCAGGACATGCTGATATAGGAAAATAATCAACTTATAAACAGCTAAGCTGGTAACAGTAACTCTGCTTCATCACACCACCTCGTCGTTGATTACTTTCGTATAACAGCATGACACAAAGTTATGTATTCCTTAGATACAGCGCCCTCCACTAATATTGGCACCCTTGGTAAATATGAGCAAAGAAGGCTGTGAAAAATTGTCTTTACTGTTTAACCTTTTGATCTTTTGTTTAAAAAAATTCACAAAAATACTCTACTCTCATGGATATCAAACAATTGCAAAAACAACACAGGTTTATCAAAAAAATATCTTTGTTAAATATAGGTGTGCAATAATTATTGGAACCCCTATGAATTCATATGAGAAAAATATATTTCAGGTATATTCCCATTGATATTTTACATTTTTTTAGTACACCTGGGTGACTAGGAACATTAAATTGTTCAACCATGACTTCCTTTTTCACAGGGGTATAAATATGAGGCCAAATTCCCTTAGTCATTCATAACAATGGATCAGACCAAGGAATATAGCTGTGATGTGCAGCAAAAGGTTGTTGAGCTTCACAAAATGGGAAGTGGCTATAAGAAAATAGCACAAGCATTGAAAATGCCAATTTCCTCCATCAGGGCAATAATTAAGAAGTTCTAGTCAACTGGAAATGTTATGAATCAACCTGGAATTGGACGCGTGTCTATATCGTCTCAACACACTGTGAAGAGGATGGTTCGAGTGGCAAAAAAATCTCCAAGGATCACAGCTGGAGAATTGCAGAAGTCGGTTACGTCTTGGGGTCAGAAAGTCTCCAAAACTACAATCCGAAGTCACCTACATCACCACAAGTTGTTTGGAAGGGTTTCAAGAAAAAAGCCTCTACTCTCATCCAAAAACAAACTCAAGCATCTTCAGATTGCCAGACACTACTGGAACTTCAAATGGGATCGGGTTCTACAGAGAGGTAGCCATATGGAAAAGTACCTCATGCCCACAGTTAAATATGGTGGTGGCTCTTTAATGTTTTGAGGCTGTTTTTCTGCCAGAGGACCTGGACATTTTGTTAGGATACATGGCATCATGGACTCTATCAAATACCCACAGATATTAAATGAAAACCTGACTGCCTCTGCCAGAAAGCTTCAAATGGGCCCTGGTTGGATCTTCCAGCAGGACAATGATCCAAAACATACATCAAAATCAACACAAAAATGGTTTACTGACCACAAAATCAAGGTCCTGCCCTGGCCATCCCAGTCCCCTGACTCGAAACCCATAGAAAACCTGTGGGGTGAACTGAAGAGGACAGTCCACCAGTGTGGACCTCGAAATTTGAAGGATCTGGAGAGATTCTGTATGGAGGAATGGTCTCAGGTCCCTTGCCATGTGTTGTCTAACCTCATCAGGCGTTATAGGAGAAGACTCAGAGCTGTTATCTCGGCACAAAGTATTGACTAAAAGGGTGCCAGTAATTGTTGCACACCTATATTTAACAAAGATATATACATATTTTTTTTTGATAAACATGTGTTTTGTTGGCAATTGTTTGATATCCATGAGAGCAGAGTATTTTTGTGATTTTTTTTTTTTTTTTAAATAAAAGATCAAAAGGTTAAACAATAAAGACAATTTTTCACAGCCTACTTTGCTCATATTTACCAGGGGTGCCAATATTAGTGGAGGGCGCTGTATAGGACATAAACCTTTTCTTACCCTTAATACATAATTTCATGATGTTTTGGAAGCTACAGTGTGACTCAGAGTTGGAGATGATTTGCAATAACAGAACCTGAATTAAAGATTCTGATTCTGATTCCTAATTTCTAAAGAAATAATTCAATTCTCTGTTTATAAAAATAGAAATCGATCTCCCGTATCCTGTATGCTAAATATAAAACAGTGGTTATGTCAGGAGGAGAACATGCACGGTGACTTGTTTTGCGCCTGGGCGTTTGTTGTGTTTGAAAGGAACTCGGAGGTGTATCTTGGGAAACGTTCTCATGTCACTTCTTCATAATGAATGTGGACGCTCTTTTGTCAGTGCCGGCCGTCATTTAGCATCATTTAACCATCATCATGTTTAAGAAAGCCTCCGGCAAAACACCTAATGACTCAGATGTGCTGAAGATAAGGAGCATCAGTGACGGGGCGTGATTAAGCTCACTAAATATAGACCATGATCAATAAAGCAAGTACAGTGGGAGTATTAAACGTGGCTTAATAATATATTTATATACCAAAGCGCTGTTGAATTCTGGATTCTGATTGGTCAGAAGGTGTTGATTCATTTTCTCGGACAGCTCGGACAAATCGCATGTTTATATGAATCGTTTCTATAGTAACGACGTGTCCAAGGGGACTTGTACGGAGCACGCGGCACATAAACGGATTAAAAATTGTTGCTACGTTTTTTTGTAAGGAGACATTTATTTAACATTTAACATGGAAGGAGTCTCCAGTGTCAATAAGTTTCCCCAAACCTTCAGGAGGAGATTACGCTTTTAGCAGTTTCTTGGAAATGTCAAAACAAGCTGAGTTTATGTTGTTTTATTACATTTGGCAGACGCCCTTATCCAGAGCGACTTACCTTTATGTCATTTATACAACTGAGCAGTTGAGGGCCTTGCTCAAGGGCCCACAGTGGCAGCTTGGCAGTGCTGGGATTTGAAGTCGTGACCTTCTGATCAGTAGTCCAACGTCTTAACCACTGAGCTACCACTGTTAACTTACAAGACAGAGACATAAAGTGAGGCTGGTGACGAAACACCTGTTCATACCTGCCACAACATAAGTGAGAACAGGAGAACAGGAACTTGAATTACGGATGTTCCAGAGCCTTAAACATTATAGCTATAAATGGATAAAAAGTATGACGTGTTGTTCTTTGTTCTTTATTCTTTAGGAAATGAGAAACAGTGATCGTTGTGGTGTAAGATGAATAAAACACTGCTGTTACAGGAAAATAATCAACTTCAGAGTGGTACCGCTGACTCGGCTTCATCACACCACCCTGTGGTTGATTATTTTCCTATAACAGCACAACACTGAGTGATTAATTCCGTACTTAATGTAGCATACACTTCGAATTCTGTGTTGCTATCAAGTTTCAATTCTGTCTTTTCTTTTGTATTGATTTCTTTTTCTTTTTAATGTGAGGAACTGGCCCCATGTCAAGAGTTCAAAACTCGCATTTAAGCATGCAACACAACCCTGAATCAAAACCAAAGCTCCAGTTCGACTTCCACTATCTGTACACACTAGACACCACACACACACACACACACACACACACACACACACACACATATGCGGGGGAAAAAACATTACGTTCGCACCAAACTTTTCTTTATCATTCTTCACTTTGCGAAGTTTGTTTTCAAGCCACATGAGATCGTCACACACTGAAATATAAGGAAGGATATTTGAATAAATGGCAGTCAAACAGTGAGAAATGAGAGATCTGGGCTGAGGACGTTCCCCAAGGCGCTCGCTGGAGGACAGAGGACATTTTAATACCCTGAAAGTGCGAATGTTTAAATGCCACTAATATCTCGGACGGAGAGATGGATCAGGATGTGTGTAAATACTGTAAACACCATCACTCGCTATGAGCTGATCAACACAAAATCAACAGGGTCCTGGTCTTTACGTGCTAATGGCATTACGCTAAAGAAAGGACGACAAACAATTTGTCTTTTATTGCGTTCTATACAGCCGGGGATTAGCGTTCGTTTGCACTTATTCTCAGGTAGAGTTTCATTACTATGCTTATAAAAAACAAATATGGTTGCTAAAGTACTTTCCACCTAATTATAATTTAAATATATATATATATGTATATCACATATATAAACATGTATGTGCATGTGAGAACAATATCACAAATTCTCCACAAATGTGGCTTGTATGGGAGGGCTGTAAGAAAAAAGCCACCCACGACTGAGCTTTGCCAAAACGTACCTTGAAGATTCTGAGGCCACGTGGATAAAGGTGTTATGGTCAGATGAGACTAAAATTTTATTATTTGGCCTCAACACAAACGATATGTCCTGCGGAAATCCAATACATCTCACCGTCCAAATAACACCATTCCTACAGTAAAGCATGGAGGTGGTAATATCCTGTTATGGGGGTGTTTCTCTGCAGCAGGGACTGGAGCACTTGTCAGGATAGAAGGAAAAATGTACTGGGCAAAATACCATCAAATTCTTGAGGAAAATCTGCTGCCCTCTGCCAGAAAGTTGTCAATGGGAAGAAGGTTTACCTTCCAACATGACAATGACCCGAAGCACACAGCAAAACTGACCACACAGTGGTTGAAGGAGAAAAAGGTGAATGTCCTTGCATGGCCTAGTCAGAGCCCAGACTTAAACCCCATTGAAAATCTGTGGAATGACTTGAAGACTGCAGTCCACAAATGGTCACCATCAAATTTAACTGAATTTGAGCAGTTCTGCAAAGAAGAGTGGGCAAATATTGCAAAGTCTAGATGGGCAAAGTTAGTAGAGACATATCCCAACAGACTAAAGGCTTTAATTAAAAACTTAAGGCAAATTCAAGCAAGGGGGTGATCCTTTTTCCAACTCAGTGATTCTGTTTTTTTTTTGTTAGTTTTTTTTTTTCCCTGTTATATCTTTCACTTGGATGTTATAAGTTGCACTGAGTAAATACAGCTGGATAAAACAAAAACTGTGTCCATCTTCATTTCAGGCTGAAAAGCAACAAAATGTGATCATTTTAAATGGGGGTGATTAAATGGGGGTGAAGTTAATAAGACAAAAAAAAAAAAAAACGCACCTTGCCATGTCACCGTCAAACCGCAAAAGTGTAAACTCCTCATGTAAACTTAAAGTTACAGCTTTACCTCTGACTCGTACACAGCGCTGACACTGGAGACTCCTTCCATAAATGTTATATACACATACACATACATACACATCTCGTTACTTTAAGAAACCTTCACCAACTTATTAAAATGAGGAACAGTGGGTATTACGTCACAGTCGGCCATCAGCTTTCCCCCGCACCACTCATCCTTCTTCACTTCCTCCTAAGCCAGCCTCAGAGAGTGCGGTGTAATGAAACTCATGAGGAACTTATTTAACAAACGCTTCAGCAAACGCCTGAATGTGAGGCTGCGAGGATTGAAAAAAAAAAAAAAAAAGTGTGAGAAGGGTTTTTTGGGGTCGTAGAGGTTTGAGGAAAGGCTGTGATGTGATTCTGCCCCCTGTAGGCTCGTTTAGGAAGTGCTTCAGGAGGTACAGAATTTAGAAATTAGAACTTATTCATCTCATATACCTCAGCGCTGTTGAATTCTCTATTCTGATTGGTCAGAATGTGTTGATTAATTTTCTAGAGCAGCAGCACAGACACGAATCACGGGTTCAATTTTTTTTATTAATGCGCTTGTTCTAATACGTTATCGTTTCTACGGTAACAGGGGGACTTGTACGGCGGAGGCTCCACATAAACAGATTTGAAAAATCGTTGACATGGTGAAGTTTTGTGTAACATTTATGGAAGGAGTCTCCAGTGTCGGCGCTTTTGTGACAGTCAGAGGTAAAGCTGCAACTTTTAGATTGCGGAGTTTCTTCCTTCTTGTTAACTGGCTGGTGAGGGAACGATTGCTTATCGCCGCTCTAACGTAAGTGATAACAGGAACTAGCTAGTTTCATGCACGTTCCACAATATTAAATGTAACTTTAAATGGATAAAAAGTACATGTCGTTGTTTAATTCATAAAAAGATGATAAACCTCGTCCGTTGTGTTTTATGCCTTACTTAGTCATACTGAATGTCCGATGTCATTTTTCATAGCGGGAACGATTTCCGCTGTGTGTGTGTGTGTGTGTGTGTGTGTGTGTGTGTGTGTGTGTGTGTGTGTGTGTGTGTGTGTGTGTGTGAAAGTCCCTATAAACAGTGGTCTCTCTGTGTTTTTAGCTTGAGAACTCTCTGCCCTCAGACCCACAGAACATTATATTCTACAACCCCAATAACAGCAGCACAGCCCGAGCACGTCGCTTTACCCTCGACTCAAATCAACAATCTCAGATTTAACAGAGCCTCCGCTGGGCCTCCATAACAGATTCATAAGCACTGTGTAGCTTCTGTAACGCTACGGATGAAGATGTCGAAACCCGTCATTTTTACATGAAAGACATTTTACGCTTAATTGTCATTCTGGGTGATAATTATACTTATCGGTTATTGGTTTGGTCCTCGTTAATGGCATGCTTATGAAGCTTCGGGATGTTTTCTTGTAGGAATCCGCCTGCACTCCTTCTCTCTTTGGAGGTATTTAATTGTATATATTATATATTTTTATATTAGAGCATGGAGAATTTGTTTTTGTTTTTTTTTAAATGGTATGCGTCATTCTAATGTAATGTCGAGCTTCTGCAGCTCCACATATTTCAGAAGCCCATATGCGGTAAACAGACCTGCAGTTATAACACGTTTACGAAGCACTTACGTACTGTATACCTTCTACATTTATGGAAGGAGTCTCCGGTTTTAGTGCTTTGTAACAAGCCAGAAGTAAAGCTTAAGGAGTTTAGAGCTTTGAGGAGTTTATAAATACAAGTGTGTCATCGTGGGCAGGATCCAACCTGTAGTATAAGGGGAATAAACCACTTCAGGACGTGCTGTTACAGAAAAATAATCAACTTTGGGGTGTAACAGTGACTCCGCTTCATTACATCAGTACATCGTTGATGATTTTCCTCTAACAACACAACCTGGAGTGTTTTGTTCTCTTGAATAAATGACATACACCTACACTTAGTACATAGGAAGTATAATATACAGGTAGGTTTATGTCATTTAGACAGCTTCTTTTCTTTTTTTGCTGTGTGTTACAAAGATTATGACCAAATTTGCTATGTAAAAAAAAAAAAAACGATAATTGAGGGTTCTTTTCTCTCCTGTATTTTATTTACAAACAAAATAAGAGCTCTGATGTAATGAGTTTTGACACGAGCTTATTAATCCTCCAGCGTTGCTTTGCAAAAGTGTTACGCAATGCTGAATATGTTACGAAAGCCCACTGTACCTACGATTAATACGCAGACATTAATAAAATTGTTGTTCTGTGGCCGTGTTGGTCATTAACACAGAGCTCATTACCGCACTCGCACCGTCGGCGTGTCCCCAGTGATGACCCTGAGAGGACCAGACTCTTACGAGACCCCTCTTCCTGCAGCCCAGAACGTCTGCACCGGAGAGATTAATGAATTAGAAATTAAAATGGAGTCCTGTGGGAGGCCAGCGCTCCTCTCTGCATAAACTCAGGCCCTTCCCCTCCCGCGCGCCCCTTCTCCCCTATTTCGGCCTGAGCAGACGGATGTGGCTATCGAGCCACCGGAATAATCGCAACTGCTCCAGATGTGCGGCATTGTGGCCGTGGCCGAGGTGACCACATCACTATTTCTGCGCATTGTCGCACAGGGGGACCTCTTTCGCTGGCCTCGGGTGTGCTGATAAGATTGAGTATTAGCCGGGGAGCAGCGGCTCGTCGCATCACAATAAACCGCTGTCAATCAAAACGTCTCGTCGGG
>CM042560.1:2205000-2377500 GCA_023630585.1 Cranoglanis bouderius
AGGAGTGTGAAGTGATCTGAGGTTAATGCGGTAATATCTCTGTCAGTCTGTTACCCTTTTTTCATTACATTGGCAATGTGGTTTAGACACTGTACTGGTGTCATACTGGTTTTACGCTGGTTAAAGACTGGTTAAAGATCTGAAAATGAGCAGAGCAGCTGATGCCACAGTGACAGCGCAGCACAGATTAACATTGCCATCTAGTGTTCAGTAGAGGTAACGCAGCACAACACAACACACAAGTGTGGGACAAAATGTAAAATTATAGTACAATTATAGTGTAGTTTTATATATATATATATATATATATATATATAAAGTAAAATATAAAGTCCCACAAAAAATTGAGATTAAGTGAATTTCCAACAACATCTTCACTGATGTCTCTTTTAATATTTACAAAGTATTTTATTAGTTGTGATTGATGTACACTTTCTCTCTCAAAAAAATAAAAAAATTCACACCCTTTGTTAATAACAGACTTTACACTGATCCATTTTTTGAAAATCGTAGCACAAATTAAGAATCAGTTAATTAAACACACTACTGCTCCAGACAGACATTTGATCCAAAGTTTTGTTCCGTGTGAAAAATAAATCTTTAATTTGTAATTCAGATGGAGAAGGAATAGGAGTCATTGGGTTATATTTTTATGAATAATTTTTTAAATTCCCTTTCACAAAATGCACAATGTATTCGGTATGTGAGAATTGTAAATGTAAATGTAAATGTAATGCATTACAGTGAAGCAGAACAACTGAAAAAGCCACTGGGATAGGTTTTTTGTTGTTGTTGTTGTTGTTGTTGTTGTTGTTGTTGTTGTTGTTTTACCTGCAAGCCCTGTCAAAAAAAAAAAATCCTAAAAAAATAAATTTTCACTACATCATTTTAGAATTTTAGAAACTTACTTACAGAAAGAAATGTTAACAACTCTCAAGTTCTTCCCTAACCCTTTACTGCGTTGTGTTGCCATATGGCAACAATTAATTTATCTCCAATTTTTAAAAAATATTTTTAATAATGCAAAACTACCATTTAGGCAAAACTACTTAAAGGAAAAAATTTAAACACTATCTGAGATAAGATAACATTTATTTTTTGTCATTTAAACAAGTTTAGATATTTTGAGTATTCTGTTAAAAGGTAAAAAAAAGGAATTGTTGCCATATGGCAACAACATGCGATAATGGAACTGTGGTATGTGCGTTCCATTATGAATTGAAACAGGCCTACATAGCAAAAAAAAAAGGATACTAGGCTTCTCTAATAGTATATTTACATTTTTTCAACTATTTCAAGTAATAAAAATCCATTAAAAACATTTTTTTTGGATGTAAATGTAGTAATTCCTGCAGTAGAGGGTTAAAAGTGATTTACAGATAAAATAGAACTGAATCAAAACGAGACTGTTGTTATATACAGTTTGTGTGTGTGTGTGTGTGTGTGTGTCTGTGACAGAACTCATTGCTGCACGCCCATGAACTCGAACTCGTCGACCCTCTGCTTCGTGAGGCCTTTCTTGATCTTCCTGTAGCTGACGGTGAAGTACTTGGAGGCGCCAGCGCGCTTCCCTTCGTTCCCGTCCTCTCCTTCACACGCCTCCTCTGCGCCGTTCTCGTCCTCAAAGCCGTCTTCCTCCTCCTGCTCATCTCCTGCTTCTCCACCCGCTTTCTCTCCGTCCTGCCCGTCCGCCGCTTCCTGTCCATCTGCGTTTTCAGAAGTCCCGTTTTGAGACCCGGCCTCTCCGTTCGCTTGATCCGCTTCGTTAGCGGCCGCTCCTCCTCCTTCTTCTGTCGTGGCTCCATCCTGCTTCTGCTCCTCTGATGCCCCCTCCTCATCCAACAGCGCAAAGTCTGCAGTAGTAATTAATAACGAATAAAACAAACAATCGTTGGTTATAGCAGTGTACAAAAACAGTCCATGGAGGGATCAGAAGCTTCATTAAGAAATAATGTATATGAACTATAAACTACTACTAAGTAAATACATGAATTACTAAGTAAATAAGTAAAATAATAGTAGAATATCTGTTTGTATATTGGATATTTAAAGTTATACAGTACTGTACAGAAAATGTCTTAAGCACCTGCTTAGAAATGCTGAAGAGTAAAGATACCTTCAAAAATAATGAAATTAAATGTACATTAAAAAAAATAAAAAATACTATAAAGAGCAGTAAACCGTAATAAATGAAACAAAGTCAATATTTGGTGTGACGACCCTTTGTTTTAAAAAATAATTAGTAGTCTCAGATACAATTAGTGCAGTTTTATAAGGAAATGAGCTGGTAAGTTTTATTGAGCATCTTGTAGAACCAGACACAGTTCTTCTGGACACTTTGACTTTCGCACTCGCTTCTTATTTCTGCAGCGAAACCCAGCAGCCTTCATTGTGTTTACTGTCTGAAAAGTGTCTCTTACGTAATACGCTGCTTTCTGCTTTACTGACAAACAAACATTTTTCTGTAACATTTCATTTTGTGCTGGAAAACTTAATGTTTGGGAATCTAAAATGTTTTTTGTACCGACTCGATAATGTAGACGTCATAAAATAAAATAAAAATCTATAACAAAGTGTATAACAAAGGCTGGGAAAAACAGTTAGACGACACGAACAGACAAAAATGATGAGAAGTCTGGTTTATAGCATCACTTGTCACCTCTGCTTTAAGAAAACACAAATATATTTCTCTATAATAATGTAGAATTGTTTTGTTGTTGTTTTTTTGCCTTGGCTTTCTGCAAAGATCGCTTTAGGTAAATAAGAAGCCATTTAAACAAACATGGTGACCAAAAAAAAAAGGTAACAAATGTTTTAACAAACGTCGCTGCAAAAATGTGAATAAAAGCAGCTGCAAATGTTTTAAAAAGGGGCAACAAAAAATGTAACAAACGTGAGAACAAAACCCCTCTGTCCTGAAGATTTCCCATGCTGGAAGACTGTTATAAAGCACTGACACTGGAGACTCCTTCCATATGTCAAATAAACATCTCCAGACAGAACAATGTTAATTTGTTAATTAGAGCTCTAAATCCACATCTGGATTTCTGTAAAGCTGCTTTGTGACATTGTCTGCTGAGAAAAAAAAAATTGAATATACACGATGCATGTGTGTTTTTCAAACTGTGTTTGCAGAAGAAATACACACCCAAGGCTTCGAACGCACTGATCCTCTGCTTGGCATAGCCTTTCTTAATCTTTCTGTAGTTCACAGTGTAGTATTTGTTGCCCGGACGAGCGGGCGAGGCTTCCTGTCCTTCTCCTCCCTCTTCACTCGCATTTTCTTCGCTCTGCCCCTCTCCTGCTTCTCCGTCCGTTTTTCCTTCTTTCTTCTCCTCTCCTGCCTCTTCACCTCCTTCCCCTTCTTTCTTCTCCTCCGCTGCCTCTTCACTCACTTTTTTCTCCTCGTCTGCTACGGCTGCCACCTCTTCCTGTTCCTTCTGCTCCCCCGGGTTTTCCGGGTCAGTCTTTGGAGACTCCTCGCCGCTTTGTTCCGTAGCTGCTGCATCTTTGGCAGAAGGAAAAGAGGAACGATTAGCAAGAGCGTTGAACTAAACAGTTCATGGATACAGTAGATGGAGGCGGAAATCAGAATGCTGCGTACGAAATCTGTCTCCGCCCTCTCACTTATTTGCCGTCCAGGCTTCTGCGGGTTCAAAATATGATTCGTGGATCGTTATGTAACATCTGAACGTATCAAACTGATTTCTGAATCAGCCTGGATCTAGCAAAGAAGTTTCTCTGTGTCTTTGAGCCATGAATTCTTATCTAACCTCCGGAATCCGACACGACCCCCCCCCTTCAGACACACACACACACACACACACACACACAAAGCACACACACAATGGGAGAATCTCTTTTCAATGTAACATCAACTTTTTACAGGAGATTTAAGTTCGTTGCTGGTTTTGAAAAAGGCTAATTAGTTGTGTTTTTGTCTGCCATTCCCTTTTATTTCATTACTTTCTCTCTATCCCTTTTCTTTCCTTGTATATAGATGTACATATGTATGTTTTGCTTAGAGTTAGTCGTGTGTATCCACAGTTACATCTAGTTATTAAAATCTATTATCCCACGCTTGATTTGTCTCTGTTTTTGGTCACGTGATGAATCAATTCTACGCTGCATAAGATCTCGGTTACCCGCTCTAATTTTTAATAACAAACTTCGTGGTTAATCCTTCCTGGCCAGAAGGATAAACTCCCTCTTTAGAGTTAATAATTCCAAACTAGACTACAGCTAATCCTAAAAGCTGATCTGGACCACATACATAGTCATAATTAATTATAATCCATTGTAGTTAATTATCTATATGTATATGTGCACATACATGAACTCCCTTTCGTGGCTGATGTATATTTATAACTGGTCACAACACGCACTGATTAGATATATAGATATATTTCACGCCATTCGAGCTAATTCCTTATATAAATTGGAGAATACATTTAAACGTGTTAAACATCTTTTAATTCGTTACATAAATTGTAACTGGTGGAGAATATTTTTAAACGTTGCAGATTCATCCGAGTTACTACACATTCTGGTAGATAATGCGGGCACGCTTTAAAACTCGTCTCCTTTAATAAGGTGCGTTGAATCCAGGCGTGCGCTTCTGTTTCGTTTTTCATGTTTAAAGTTGATCCATTACATTATTCTGGTGGAAAAGAATAATGCTAGTAATGATTGATTCGTTACAGTTGAGATCCGAAAATGACGCTTTAGCAAGTGACAACGTTTTGAATACAGTCGAATTGATCAGTATTTCCTATTATAAGATAAAACTAAAACGAACATACGATTATTAAACCTACTTCTAGACATTTTTACTCATTTCAATCTTGAAAAAGTCTTGTTCTACTGGCAGATCACTTTTAAGCTAATTTTAAGCATTTATGCCCAGAAAGAAGAAGACAATTTAAAGCTTGGAATTAGGGAAAAGAAATCTCTAGATATAAGTTTAATAATCTTATATTCGGTTTATTCTAAATGTATAATAGGATACTATTACGTAACACTACGTACTTTTGATGGTGTTCAAGATATTATCACCTGATGAGACATCGTTGTTGTTTTTTTTTGCAGTGTATCCAAAAGTGTCCCAAAAGTCTCCATACATAGGGGAAATTAACACTTTTTAGCAATATATATTGAAATCATTCTCACGGCTGGATCGGGAAGCTGTCACAAGGTTGCGATGGACTTTAACAGGAAACATGGCGAGCACATGGCGAGCACGACACTGTTGCCAAACTTATTAGCGCATTCGAAAAGCCTGGAAGTGTTGCGGACCAACCGAGAAGTGGACGTCCACGAAGATCCACTGACGAAGGCACAGCCGACGTGGTTCTGGCAAACACAGTCCCCTATTCGTGGAGAACGTTGGGACACCCTGTAGAGTTCATAACTTTCCCAGCGCTGAGGTTTGAGATCAAGGAATCTTACAATCAACTGCCAAAATTGAAGAAATTGAGTCATTATTTATGAAAAATGGCTAAATTATATATAAGTCTTGCATACGTACAATAATGAACTAAATAGAATGCCTCAAAAGTGCGCTTGTCATTGAACACACCACAGCCAGGATTAAATATCAAGTATAAACCTCTTCCAAATAAAGTTTTGAGGCCGTTTAAAGGTTAGAAAAAGTTTTACAAAATGGCGTGTTGGCATTTTGAGGACGTCATGCTTAACAGGCTAAAGTTAATCATCCAGTGTTGATTTAAACACAGGAGTCCCCCAAGGCTGTATCCTGTGTCCAATACTGTTCTTAATTTATAGCAATAAAATAAGTAAGGAGGCGTGGGGTGGTGTGACGAAGCAGAGTGACAATTACCACCCTGAAGTTGATTATTTTCCAAGAACAGCATGCCCTGAACTGTTTTATTCATCTTATACAACAGTTACAACTGATGTAGTGACGTTCCTGATGTCAGTTCGTCTTCTCATTTACGTTATAGCAGCTGGCAGTTTTTATGGTAATAAGACGAAATAACAGAGCTTGTGATGTTACAGAGAAACCGTAAAGCGTTGTTATACTTGAAGTTATGCTCTGACACTGGAGACTCCTTCCATAAACGTTCAATAGACGTCTCCTTGCAGTCGGCGCCGCGTTACAGCTGTGTGTTTATAGGACAATAACAGCGATGAACACCAATCAGACTGAAGAATCCAACGGCAACGGGTTGAGCCAGTATGGAGATGATGTGTCACTCGCGGCACGCCTGAGGGACGGCGAACCCTCTGCCGTGACGTCTATTTAAAGTTTGTGGACAAACTAAACACCTGATTTGAGGCGAGCGTTCTGGAGCTGAGCTTGACAGGAAATAAAGAACTGTACTGTGGTGGTGACCACGGAGCTAAACGGCCATAATCGCGTTCATAAAACCGCTATGGACTCGCCTTTGGAACGTTCGACTTTTTACGTTAACATTACATCAAAAAAATACGACTTACTGGGTATTTTATTCCCTTTTGCATTTCCATGTAAGGATTCCAGATCCAAGGGGGTGTTTTTTTTTTTTTTTTGCAATTTGAATACGAATAATAATCTGTATATCATGTCCCGGTTCTAGAACGTTGTCGGAGAAACCACGTCACAACTATGAATAAACAAATCAGCCGAGTCAGCAACCTTTTATGGTTAATTCAGGCAGGTGATGAGGCAGGGCCTAAAGCTCAAGTAGATACACACGCACACACACCATGTGCACATCAAATCAGAAACAATTTATCTGTAATTTTGTGCGTATGCAAAGTTTTAGATGCAAAGATTGAAATCTACATAAAGATTTATACACGAGGCCACGGGGACACAGGGCTTCGGGTGACCTCGTGTTTGGCTGGTGCACCTCTGGACACATGATGCAAATGCACTTTGAGGCATTTGAGTTGGATTTGAATAGACAAATATTGTGCCTGGAGGAACTCTGTAAAACTCCTTTTAATGGTTTTCTTTAAAGTGATAGTGGTTTTAAAAAAAATCACAGAATTATCATTATTTTTTAAAAGTAGACATTTTATCAAACATCTTTTGCAAATACTTGTATGTGCGTATGGATGCGTGCGTGTGTATTTGTACGTAAACATAAACATGAACACAAATGAGGATATTTCTACAGAAGTAGAGTAAAAGCAGGACAGTGTGATCTGTTTGACATGAAGTGCCTTGTTCGAATAATAATAAATAAAATATTTTCACTGTCAGAGCCTCTCCATACGCATAGCTCGACCAGACCATTTACTTTACATATCGTTTGCGATAAATACAATTCTTTTAAATGTATATTCTCTCTCAAACACTGACATACACTACAAAACTACTTACACACCACAGGTCCCTATAGATTTGATCGTTTTCCTACCTTCCTTAGTGTTGCTCTGCGGCGTCGCGTCCTCTCCGGCCGCCGGCTCGGGTTCAGGTTTGTGGTCAGTGGATTCTGAAGGAGGTGCTGCTTGAGGGTCAGCCATCGTCTCCTGCGCTGGACCGTCTGAGCTGAGGTCCGTTCTCTCACCTGCACTCGTGTGTGGAATAGAGGACACTGAGAAAACACGCCAGCTCGGTCGCACGCCCTGTTGGAATGCTGATGAGGTTTTCAGCTTCACTGCTCAAACACGGAAATCTGATATATGACCATATATGTACAAAAACCGTCCAATGTACAGTGTATGTCAGGAAATATGTCAGAATATATTTTAAAATATGGTACAATAAACAGTTTACACAATTTATCGGAGTATATGGATTATATACTGTACGTACATACTGTATATGTACGTATATGGATTATATACATATATGGATTATAGTATTTGGATTATATACTGTATGTACATACTGTATATGTACGTATATGGATTATAGTATTTGGTTTATATACTGTACATATATACTGTATGTGTACGTATATGGATTATATACGTATATGGATTATAGTATTTGGATTATATACTGTATGTACATACTGTATATGTACATATAAGGATTATAGTATTTGGTTTATATACTGTATGTACATACTGTATATGCACATATGTGGATTATATATGTATATGGATTATAATATTTGGATTATATACTGTATGTACATACTGTATATGTACATATATGGATTATATACGTATATGGATTATAGTATTTGGATTATATACTGTATGTACATACTGTATATGTACATATATGGATTATATACGTATATGGATTATAGTATTTGGATTATATACTGTATGTACATACTGTATATGTACATATATGGATTATATACGTATATGGATTATAGTATTTGGATTATATACTGTATGTACAGTACATACATTTTTATATTGTCAGGTGCAAAAGTTTGTGTCTCAGTTTTACAATTTATGTACAAACTACCAAATAATTCTACAAAAAAATCACCAATGCGAAAGTATCGTAAAGTATTTTCAATAGTGCCGTTTATTTACATTTGGAACACGTCCTTATCCAGGGCGACTTACAGAAGTCACTAATCAAAAGACGCCTCCTCATACTAGGTCATTAGGTCAGGAAGTAATAAGAGAACCATCAGTCTAAAAATGTCAGCTAGGGAGGTTAGTACGGAATCAAAAACACAAGGAAAATGAATAACAAAGTACACAAATTTAAGTACTTGGTGAAGAGGTAGGTCTTCGAAGATCATCGTTTGAAGATAGCTAGTGACTCAGCTGTACGGACATCTAGGGGACGTTTGCTCCACCACCGAGACACCAGAACAGAGAAGAGCCTTGATGCTTTTCTTCCTTGTACCCTGAGAGATGGCGCGTACAATTGAACAGTCTCAGAAGCTCAGACGGAGTGTTGGGCGTAGCAGGGTGTGTTAAGTGCTTGAAGGCAGGTGGGCGCTGGCCTGTTTTTGGCTTTGTAGGCAAGCATCAGTGTTTTAAATCTGAGCTACAGGAAGCCAGTGGAGGGAGTGTAGCAATGGGGTGGTGTGGGAAATTTTCGGAAGTCCAGAAATGGACAAATCCAGGTGAGAAGGACAATTGGTTGTCCATGGTTACCCCAAGGTTGCATGCAGTGGCGGGTGGTGAGTCCAGGGAGAAGCTCAGGTTTCAGCTGATGAGCTGCCATCCATGATGAGATGTCTGCCAGACATGCTGAGATAGGTGTCGGAGTAGAGTCACATGGGCGTAGCAGCGGTATGAAACCACTAAGCCACCATGCCCCCTTTTGCAAACTTTTGGTCCTCTGTTATTTAATATTTTCACTTTTAATCACTGGTATGTCTGTCATGTTCTTTTAAGAGTGTAACAAACTTTTGTACTCAACTACAATGTACTTAAATACATACGATTCTTATCCACACACATTAATCATTTCCTTTATTATTATTATTATTATTATTATTATTATTATTATTATTATTATTATTATTATTATTATTATTATTATTATTATACTGAAGTAAGTCCTGAATTTCACTTCACTTGAACCAGTCATAAAACTGATTTAACCACCTCATACATGTCATAGAGATGTCATATCCTGTCAGGAAATGTCCGTTTACAGTACGTCCAGTTGCTGCTAATCGTAATGACGGATGCCGTGTTGGGTTTCGGAGTTATGTAAAAGTACCGAACCATGAAATGGAATTAATCGATTATAAAAATCAAGTGCAAAATGCCAGCATGTGTGCGCGTAGGAGTTAATGAAACTGTTTCTTGCTTACGTTTGTGATTGTGGGATGATTCTCAGACACACAAGCTCGGCAAGCGCGATAAAATCGACAAGCCACAGAAGTTGCGTGAATGCTAACAGGGCAAGAAAAGGTTGTTGATTTGTGATAACATGCAAATACCATGAAAGGCTGCTACCGAAACGTTTAATTAGATACGTTTAATTAGAACTCTTATGTACAGTATGAATGTCTTACACATAAATAAATTGTATAAATACAAATATATAAACACAATTAAACACAAAAAAACTCAGCTTATTTATTTATAGTAAAATAGTTAAAATTGTTCAATTGTTAAATAAGTTAAATAATAGTTCAAAATATAAAGCCGTTGTTTTGCAGGTTTTCTGAGATACGAAAAGATGTGAAAATACTGCCAGTATATTATACCACAGCACTGCTGAACGCTCAAATCTGATTGGTCAGAAGGTGTTGATTAGTTTTCTATGACAGCAGCCCTGACAATAGTGCAGCTTTTAAAGCTCCAGTCCGACTGGTGGTTAGTACCCTGCACTCTGTACCCTGTACTCTGTACTCCAGCACAAATCATGTATGAGACCACAAATGAGAGATCACAGCCCTGGGGCACATGCTTCAGAAAGACAATGTCCTCTTCAGGGTTTTAGGTTTGAAGAACAAGACAGGAAGAGTGCGTTGAATTCTCCGAGGCGAGGCAGGACCGAGGCTCTGTGCAGCGTAGCTCACCTACAAATAAACAGGGCCACTTTTAGCTCAGTGTACTGTACATGTGTATAATTTGTGTATAATATTCCAAGGAAGGAATTTAATAAAGTAGTATTTCTACAAGTGTAATGCATGAACTTTTATTCACTGAATACATTTATTCGGGAAATGGTGGAGAAATAACTACAGCAAAAAGATCCTTAAGTGAAAGGAAGGAGTCATAATTATACTTGAAACGTGTCCAAACTTAAACATACTCCGGTATTTAAATGTAAAAAAACAAATGGTCGTAGTAAACTTTTCACTGGAATTAAAAAGTCATGACTTCAGGTGTTCTCTTACACACGCATATTTGTGACTATTTCCATAAAGCAAACCTTACAAAGGTTAAAGTTAAAGTAAAGGTAAAGGTAAAGGTTAGGAGACAGGGTTAGCATTCATACCTCTTTTTATGATTTCATTTGTACTAAAATCTAATATTGCGATATTTTTATTAATTAAAGCAACATATGAATACATTACTACATTACGAGGAAGTGGATGAAGTATGATTGAGGCTAATAGGCAGTTCTTAACTGACTGGTATCAATATACAAATTGGTGTATTTTTGATTCGATTACAAAACGGTTAGATAGTTTCGGTTCTTAAATCTGATTGGCCGAGCCGTGTTTTAAGCCGTCGTAAAACCCTCGCTACGGGCACGCCTGTGACGGCATCGCGATGATCAAATCCTGTATTAATGTGGCAGGTTTTAAACCTATACATACAGTATATGACCTTATTCTTGTCCATTGAATACCCTGATCTGTGTACATTATGTTGCTTAGCAACCAAAACTTACTGTTAAGATTGTATGGTAAAAGAAATGTTTATTGCTAATATTATTATTATTATTATTATTATTATTATTATTATTATTATTATTATTATATAAACGTGATAATTTTTTCAACCCTGAATTTTATCATCACTGTAATACACACCCTCTCGTGGCTTATTGCTTTAAAATTTTTAATATTTTTAATATTTTTTAAGTAAACTGAAGCACATGAACTGATGCACATTCTCAGTGTGTCTTGGTTTTATTCTCAGGAACAGGTACAAAACCAATAGACTCTCTTTTTCACTGCATTTGAACACACAGTCTGTGTTCTAGGTAAATAGTGCCTTCCTGTCAGTGAAGCCACACACACACACACACACACACACACACACACACACACACACACACAAACACACATCTCACTGTGTTCATTAAGATGCAATTTTAAGGGGAAATGATGCTCTTCCCTTGGCTGATGGGAACCCCCGTATCTCTTTTGATATCACTCTCCACACACACACACCCATGCGGTTACATACCTCCTCTCAGACGCTCTTCCTGCGTGATAAGCATCTGCAGCTCCGCCCTCTTCTCTCTGAGATGCAACTGTGAGATTGGGGGGAAAAACAGAGCACACTGTCAGCAATGTATAGCAGCATTTCCCCGAAACTCCTACGGTACAGACTACAATAGAGATGCGGGATATCCTACACAGTAAAAGAGGTACCATACACGCAGGTGGGAAAAGTCAGAGGTGTATGTGTGTGTAGGTGTGTGTATGTGTGTTTAAGGGTGACGTGAACCCTCACCTGTAGTTGCTCCAATTTCTTTTGTAGTTCCTTTTGTTTCATTGAGGTTCCCCTCACAACCTCCATCCTATACACACACAAAAACACCGCACAGACACCGTAAATATGGTGAATACATATTCAGAAAACGTATCAAATATAATATACAGAATATTGAGTACACAACACATATTAAGACTACTTACTAAGAGTACATATGAAGTACATGATACATATTCTAAATAATAATGAGTACACAATACTTATTCACAGTATTGGAGTGTACAGTACCTATTCAGGATATCTACATATAATGCTTATTGTGTACACAATACTCATTCAGGACACCTACATACAATGCTTACTGTGTACTCAATAAGTAATTTAAATAGGTATTGTGTACTCAGTAAGAATTCTGAATAAGTATTGCATACTAAATAAGTATTCTATGTAAGTATTATATAAACATTGTGAATAAGTAATGCGTGCTCATTAAGCATTATAGGTAAACATTGAGTATTGTGTTCTCTGTATGTATTTTGAATTAGCATTGTGTACTCAGTAAATCTTCTGTATAAGTATTGTTTACACAACACTTATTAAGACTACATATTCAAAATACATACTGAGTACACAATACTTATACAGAATATTTATTGAGTACACAATACTTATTCAAAATGCTCATTGAGTACACAATACTTATTAAAAATACTAATTAGTACACAATACGTATTAAAAATACTAATTATTACACAATACGTATTCAACATACTAATTAGTACACAATACTTATTAAAAATACTAATTAGTACACAATACGTATTCAACATACTAATTGAGTACACAATACTTATACAGAATATTTATTAAGTACACAAAACTTATTCTAAATACTAATTGAGTACACAATACTTATTCAAAATACTAATTGAGTACACAATACTTATTCAAAATACTAATTAGTACACAATACTTATTGATAATACCATCTGACTACACAATACTTATTCAGAATGAACAGAACACTTATTGAAAATGTTTATCACGTATTAAGCGAATTCATCACTGAGTCTTACTTTAGTAAACAGGAGCCCTTCTGAACGAGGTCAACAATTTGCTCATGTTCGAAACCTTCTACACAAATGCTGTTGATACTAATAATGACATCACCTGAGCGAGAGACAGAGAGAGAGAGAGAGAGAGAGAGAGAGAGAGACAGTGAAACCAATGTACACTGGAAGTACTAATGTAACACAGGTGTGTATTTGTAATTATTTAAGAGGTCAAGAAACATGGTGTCAATCAGTTAATGAGAAAAAAAAACAAAAAAACAACCTCACCTGTCCTTAAACCTGCGCTCTCTGCAGGACCGTTCTCCTTAACTGAACACACACACGTTACCGGCTCAGCGTCAGTAGTGTTTTTCTCATAGGTCTATAGGGCAGGGACAGAGACCGAGACAGAGGGAGACAGTTTATGCATCGTCTCCAGCATTCGTTCTGACAGAAAGTCTCTGAGGTCAAAGACAGAGGAAAGTGAAACGAATTCGATGACATATTTCTAAACCCGATGATCTGTAACTTACCCTTATATTAAACCCAAACGCCTCGTTGTCTTTCTTCGATATCGACACGTTTTGCCTGTGAAAACAAACACACATAAGGGGATTCAATTTAACCTTAAATTTAAATAATCATATCATCAATGCAAATTTAAAATACGTATCAATAGATAGCATATGTAATAAGCCGATATTACCTTTCAGAGTAGTGTGTCGTGTGTTTTATCTGAGTCGTCATTGCCTGAGAAAATTCATTTGAAACTTAGTTTCATCTAAAATATTCCACGTTTATAATTCCAGCAACATTTGAACAAAATACTACAAGTTACTGTCATATTTTTTACATTTATTGGTAAGTACATCGGTAATCCCAGTTGATTCAATGTAAACAATTTGTTTTATTTATATATATATATATATATATATATATATATATATATATATATATATATATATATATATATATATATATTTTTTTTTTTTTTACAAAAAAAAACATAGTTTGGTAATGTGAATGATATTATTCATTGATACACACTTAGAAATATTCAGCGTGTTGAAATGTTCAGTATGTTCACAACACACATTAATGAGAAATCATTATCACAGGTCACAAAAATAATGCATTTTAAACTAATCATTAATACTCATGATAATTAACACTCACTGTACATCTTTGTCCCTCTCTGGCCACACACCCTCCTCGACTGCTTTTCCTCAGCAGCTTTTTGATGAACATCACTGAGCTCATTGTCATTCTCTCTCTCTCTCTCTCTCTCTCTCTCTCTCTCTCTCTGCTCTCTTCTCTTCTCTCTTCTCCTCTCTCTGCTTCTGTCTCTCAGTCTGTCTCTCGTGCGGCTGCTTTGATACTCGAGGAGCAGAAGTCACGTGACTGCAGTGAAACCCCCGTGGGACTTTCGCTTCAGCTTGAGCATCGGTTCTGTTTACCGTAAAGCTCGGCGACTCTGTGTTCACACTGAACAGAAATGAGACAGTGCAGAATGGTTAAATTCCCAGCACAGTCAGCGATTCACTGCCCATCAGTCAGCAACATTACTGAACTCAAATATACTGAAAAAAACCCTGTATGATGATGATGATGATGATGATAATAACAACAACAATAATAATACTACTACTACTGCTACTACCACTACTACTACTACTAATAATAATAATAATAATAATAATAATAATAATAATAATAACAGCAACAACAACAATCTCAGAAAATCAGGCTATATTTTCAAATCAGAGAAAAAATAAAGAATAAAATCAATCAATTAAATAAAATCTTTTTCTTTTTATATTATTATTAGTAGTAGTAGTAGTAACAATAGTAGCAGTAGCTGAAGTAGTAGTAGCAGTAGTAAGAGTAGTAGATGTAGTAGTAGTAGTAGTATCAGTAGCAGTAGTAACAGTACTAGTAGCAGTAGTAGTAGTAACAGTAGTAGTAGCTATAGCTATAGTATTAACAGTAGTAGTAGCAGTAGTAGTAATAGTAGTAGGAGTCGTAGTAGTAGCAATAGTAGTAGTAGTAGTAGTAGGAGGAGGAGGAGGAGGAGTTGTAGTAGTAGTAGCATCAGTAGTAGCACTAGTAGTATCAGTATCAGTAGTAGTAGTAGTAGCAGCAGCATCAGCAGTAGTAGTAGTAGTAGTAGTAGTAGTAGTAGCAGTAGTAGTAGTAGAAGCAGTAGTAGTAGCAGCAGCAGCAGCAGCAGCAGCAATAGTAGTAGTAGTAGTAGTAGTAGTAGTAGTAGTAGTAGTAGCAGCAGCAGTAGTAGAAGTAGTAGCAGCTGCAGCAGCAGTAGTAGTAGTAGTAGCAGCAGCAGCAGTAATAGTAGTAGTAGTAGTAGCAGCAGCAGCAGTAGTAGTAGTAGTAGTAGTAGTATCAGTAGTTGCAGTAGTAGCAGTAGTAGCAGCAGCAGCAGCAGTAGTAGTAGTAGTAGTAGTAGTAGCAGAAGCAGTAGCAGTAATAGTAGTAGTAGTAGTAGCAACAGCAGCAGCAGCAGCAGTAATAGCAGTAGTAGTAGTAGTAGTAGTAGTAGTATTAGTAGCAGCAGTAGTAGTAATAGCAGCACTAGTAGTAGTAGTAGTAGCAGTAGTAGTAGTTTTTAACATTTTTTTTACACCGTACATCGTAGGCTTGTATAGTTTATAATTTTTGTTTGTTTTGTTTTCAAAATAGGTCACAGAATGCAGTAGTGTGTGAGGTGTTTGTAGTGTCGCTCCTGGGTCAGCAGGGGGCGCCGGTGCGCTTCGTGTTCAGCAGCGCTGCAGTGTGACGCGGCGACGAAGCGCAGAGCGGAGGCTTCGTCAGGAGGAGACGCTAACAGTCCGCTTTTCCACCGGTTCGACCATGTAAGCGCATTCAACATCACACTTTAATAGATCCGAATCGTGCACGGATGACGGTTGTATTTGACAGGTTGTCGCATTTAAAAACAAAATCTGGTGCAATATCGGGTTTGTTTGTTTTTTAATATACCGCGAAACCCTTGTTGAGTGTGTGATGCTATTCAGCTAGCAGCGCGCGTGATGCTGCTTTTTTTTTGTTACCAGGCGACCGAGATGCCTCGCCCTGTAGCACGGGAGCTAATTAGCCTAACTAGCTTACTAGCATAGCGTAAAATATATCAGCATTTTAGTTGATATTTTTTCGTGTTAGGGAAGGTGAAAGACAAAACATTAAAATAAAATAAAAAAGGGTGGATGGTACGTGTGGATAGTTTGTTAGCTAACGATGATTAGCTGTAGCTACAATACGACTAGCCGCCTTGTAGTCTCACAGGTCACTGCTTATTTTACTTTTATTTATTATTGAAAATGATTACTTCTATTGATTTGTGCGCTCATTTAAAGATGAGACTCCTCCTATTTTAATAGATGATCTGAACTAGGTCAGAAGCCTATATTTATATACTATTTTATTATTATTTGACATAATAAATATGTAAATCAGTGAGCACTAAAATAGGCACATATTTGCTGCATATGTTCTTAAAATAACGATTCTTTCAAATGTCTTTGCATTGTTATATAATGAGAGAATTTCATTATTATTCATTAGTGAGGTTCGGATTAAAGCTGTTGTAATTCAAATGTATGAACGATGAATGTAAATAATACACACTCGTAATGTTATGACTTTTTTTTTCTTTCTTTCTTCTCTGCAACGTCGGCTCATTTCTCCTTTGCAGCAATCTCTGCGCTGACCTGAAACATCAGACATGTCCACGGAGCCCAACTACCGCCGGACTAAACCCGGTAGGTCTCTCTGCAGGGCGTGTGTTAACCCTTAATGCTCCACTGCTGTGAGATTTCCTGCAGGTTTGAACCCTAACTGTTGTGTTGTTTCTTCTTCTTCTCTGATTGTAATGTATGTTTTCGCAGGAATGAAAGCCAGCGCCCCTAATTCAAACGGTGCCGCCGGTCCCGCGTCGCAGATTCCCGGTCTGTCCCAGAGTGCCGACACGGTGCCGGTGGAGAAAGGCAAGGGCAGGCGAGTCGGAATCCAGGCCACCGACTCGGACTACGTTAAACTCGCCAAGCAAGGAGGCCACAAGGGTGAACGCTCCGTGTTTTCTCTCGGCTTAACGTTAACATTCCTCACTCTCATAGCTGCACGTTCCTTCCTGTTAGTGCTCACGCTGTAACCGTAGCAACGCTCATACGCTCATAACGCTCATAGCCTGCTGTCTAGAGAAGATTTATCATTCTCAGTAATGCAGATGAAGAATTTGAGCCAAACCCGAACTATACAAAGCACATTCCTGAAACAGCTCACAGGACACGCCCACAAAACACCATAAAAGGTCAAGTGCGCAGACAGCTGGGAGCATGAAATGAACAATCAGGGTAAAGGCTGAAAGGCGGAAGTGGAAGTTATTTTGACTCACTTCTATGCCAGTAACTAATGTAATAATAATAATAATAATAATAATAAGCAAGCACTAAATCTTCCCTCAGCTGAGGCAGTTTTTAAGGTTTGCGGCTCTGCGCAGACGGACCGGCCCATCCTCCGTTTATACGGCGCCATTTCTTATGTCATAATCAAACAATAATTCGTTACATTTATATAGCGCTTTTCTAGACACTCAAAGCGCTTTACATAGTATGGGGAGGAAATCTCAACCACCACCAGTGTGTAGCATCCACCTGGATGATGTGACGGCAGCCATAGTGCTCCAGAACGCCCACCACACACCAGCTATAGGTGGAGAGGAGAGGAGGGTGATGTAGCCAATACAGGGATGGAGAATATTAGGGGGCCATGATAGACAAGGGCCAATGGGGCAGTTTCGCCAGGACACCGGTAGTAGGTGATACCCCTACTCTTTACGAGAAGTGACCTGGGATTTTTAATGACCACAGAGAGCCAGGACCTTGGTTTAACGTCCCATCTGAAAGACGGTGCTCGTCACTATACTAGGGCATTAGGACCCACACAGACCACACGGAGAGCACCACCTACTGGCCTCCCCACAATTATATGGTGGAAAAACCAGCATTTAAAGACGTGCTCCAGAACTTTGACGAGCATTATGTATTGCCAGGAAAGACCTACTTTTCCGAAACAACAATCCCAAATTTATTACAGCAAAGTGAAGGATGATATTCTCAAGGATCTGAAAGAAATGGATTTTTCTTCCTCCACTAAAGACATGTGGTCCAGTGCAAATATGACGCCGTACATTTTATATAAAATAGATACGCCAATTATCTATACCATTTTCAAATTTCTGGAACAGGCATTGATCGATTGACCGACAGTTAATCGTCATAATCGCAATTATTTATTAGACAGTTAATCGTCAGCCCAATTTCATAACCGTGACAGCCATGGTCAGGAGATGAACAACGTTTGACGTCACTCTGCCTTTCTCTGAACGTTTTTTTTTTTTTTCTTTCTTTCTTTCATGCCACCAAAACGTCCAAAGCCTGAAAGCACCCTAAAGTCCTACAGTTTAAGGAGTTAATGTCACCATCCTGATTGTTTGATCACATTTCCATTCCAGGGTTGTTGTCCCATGACCGTGAGGACACCAGCGACACATCTGTCCCTGAATGGTTCTCCAGTGATGATCAGAGGTGAGACCTGATTAATCAAGTGTTTCTTTCCTGCTCTCAGCACACCGAGGCCCCGCAGAATGAAAACGCCGGACGCCACGCTGATGTTTGGTGCAGAAAGCAGCGACTTTGCAACGTTTTGTTGTTGTTGTTGCTGCTGAAACTGTCACCTCACCCTTTTTTTCCAAGCAGGGAATCTGTAAAAAGAAAAAAAATAAAAACACGTCTTAAAAGAAGCCGTAACTACATCGCGAGAAGCGAGACGCACTAGATGATCTCGGCTAGTAATTTTACTTTAATGACTCGTAACTGTTTGTAGTCCGGCAAGAATGACGGATCAAGTCACGTTCCCATTTGATCTGGTGTAGAAGTTTAGAGGATTCTCTTTACGGACCTCACGATTAAACTTTTGATTCAGGTCGCCATGATGCAATTTATAATCCGATTTTTATTTTCTGTCGAATAAAACACTCCGTGTCAAGCTGTTATAGAATAAAATATAAAATAATCAACGCCGGGGTGGTGTGATGAAGCGTATTCACCGTTAGCACCCCGAAGTTGCAGCGCGTCCTGAAGTGTTTTATTCCTCTTGTACCGCAGCAGTTTACCAACGATTGCAGGTTTTTTGTTTTTGTTGTTTTTTTTGTTGTTTTTTTTAATTGAATGAAATAATGAAGTCATAAGTTTTATCCGTTTACAGTTACGTTTAGCCTTTGAATCAAGTCAGTTCCTGTTATGGTTTGTTTTATAGCGGCTATAAACGGTGATCTTGTGCTTGCAGCCAGACTAAAGTGTCCACGCAGAAGCTGGTGGCCCCGTTTGGGACTGATGAATGTTCAGCATGGGACAATGACTCTGGTGCTGGCAAAGACAAGGTGAAACAAAGCGCCGCTGCATCAGCGCCGCCACGCCACTGCATCTCAATCTGCGTTAGACTGGAAGCACTAGCTCTCGTGCTCCTCTCTTGTTTCCGTGTCATTCCTGATCATTCAGTTCCTCATGGATCCTCTACTGATTTCACTTTCACCCTCTCGTCATTTGAGTTTATTTTATTTTATTGTTTTGGTTTTTTTGGGGTTTTTTTTTGGTTCTGTTTAGCCCCTCCTACCACCGCCATACCTCCACAATAAGGAAGCAATATATACAACCCCACCCACCCCCCTGGACTATTAAAGCCAATCCTAAAGAAAGGGTGAGAGGAAAAAGGAAAGAAAGAAAACAAAGATAATTAAAAAATAATGTGATAATGTAGCTTTAACAATAAAATAAAATGATTAAAAAAGAAAAAAGGAAACAGATTTTTTTTAAAAAGGTAATGGGGACAGAAAAGGAAAAAAAAAAACCTTTAGTATTTATACTATATATATATATATTTGTAAGTGATTTGTGTGAAAGAGTTTAACCTTATCAAAGCTCCAGTTTTGTCTTAGTCATGCAGTGTTTAATTTTTTTTTAAACTGAAAGTGTAGTAGTTTTTTAAAGAAAAAAATATTTGATATATTTCCTATATTTCCTTGATATTTCTCAGAATATTCTTCAAATTTGATGGATTTGGTGTCAACTCCTGATACAAATATTAGTTATATCAGGTGAATTTTTACCTTTTTATCTACAGTTAATGTATCACTACAGTACTATTATTTATACCAGTTTTTTATGTTTTGGCAGTAAGCACACAGGGCTTTAAAATATTATCCACCACTGCTGTATTAGATTAACGCTAACCCATGAGGCAGCAATGTGCGTCACCGTAGCGTAATGAGAATCAGTGGAGGTGGACATTTTCTTCCACGGGCATTAGTTCATAATTAGAGCAAATGGAATAATTATCCCTCGTTAAAGCTCGTCCCTTTTCTTCTCCCCTTTTCACTTCTGCTGATGATTTCAGTTGCTGTTTTGGATCGGTTGCCTCATTATTTTAATAAGCGTTGTATTTTTAAAGAGCACCTTAACCCTCTCACCTCCATCACACTCTTTATCATAGTCTCGTTATAAAGGAAAGGTGGACGATGGCGTGATAACGTTTTTCTCCCTCGTGCAGAAGTCGCCGGTCGGCCACGCCACTCAGGAGATGCAGAAACTCTGCCTGAGCCAGAAGGAGATCGATGAGGCCAACAAGTACAAAAGAATGTAGGTTCCTCCATGATGATGATGTTGTTCCCAAACACACACACACACACACTGCCAAGTGAAACATAACTAAATTTTCCTGTGGTGCAAAACTTACACTGGAGACTCCTTCTAAAAATGTTAAATAACCATGTTCTCACAGAAAATTTAAAAAAATTAAAAAAAAATTAAAAAAAATTTGGAGCATTATTGCCGTACAAGTCTTTGTGTATGAGCTGTTACTATAGAAATGTATAAAGTGTGTGTGTGTGTGTGTGTGTGTGTTTGTACGCTGTATAAATGAAATAGAAAACAAGAAGTCAGCATTATTCAATTATTTTCCTTTACAGGTCACATGATAAGAAGGCGACCGCTCCGGTGGACATGTCCAAGCTGTTGAGCTTTGGGTACATGGAGGAGGAAAAGAAGTCTCCTGACGATGACTCCTCAAGTGAGACGTCTGATTCACCCACCATTTATTTAAACAATATTTGGTTAATATTTGGCTTATATTTACCCAACATTTAGCTGATATTTAAATATTTACTCAATTTTTAACTGATGTTTACCCAATATTTAGCCAGTTTTTAGTCAATATTTAACCACTATTTACCCACCTGTTATTTACCCAATTTTGCCAGTATTTAGTCAATATGTAACTTGTAATATGGCAGGTATGAACAGGTGTTTCGTCACCAGCCTCATTTTATGTCTCTGTCTTGTAAGTTAACAGTGGTAGCTCAGTGGTTAAGGTGTTAGACTACCGATCGGAAGGTCGTGAGTTCAAAACCCAGCACCGCCAAGCCGCCACCGTTGGGCCCTTGAGTAAGGCCCTTAACCCTCAATTGCTCAGATGTATAAATGAAATAAAATGTAAGTCGCTCTGGATAAGGGCGTCTGCTAAATGCGGTAAATGTAAATTTAACTGCTATTTACCCAACATTTACTTACCAAATATTTAGCCAGTATTTAGTCAACATTCAACTAATATTTACCTGACATTTACCTGATCTTTCCCAATATTTAGTTGTTTATCCAATATTTAACTGATTTACAGAACATTTACCCAACATTTAGTCAATATTTACCCAACATTTATTTAACCAATATTTTGCCAATATTTACCTGATATTTAGCCAACATTTACCCAATAATTAGCCTCTATTAGCTCAGCTAGCCTTATAGTAAATTTCGCCCCAAAGATCGAAAGGCAGTGTGGTGCAGACAGTTGAGCTTCTTCACATTCTATCCAAAAACAAAAAGGATTTATTTCAGGTAAGGCTCTGAAGTGGTGTTTTGCTCAGCAGTTGTGTCATAGCGAGTGTTTTCCTCCACGAGCTCTCGGGCCATACTCGCCATGCTTTCCCTGTGAACTGCAGAGGCGGATCAGTCAATAACAACATTAAGAAACACCAGGACTAAAAATAGAAACTGTCTTAGAATGATGCACTTACTCAGAAGAACCGCTCGTTTACTGGCAACTCCCGATTACAGCTGAACTCACGGCCACGTCGACGACATTTCACACACCGTACATCGTGTATTACACTCAAAGTCCGTTTATGTGGAGCATAAATTAGCGAGCTCGTTAATATAAACCTGTGATTTGCAGCTGCGCTACTGCCAGTCAACACCTTCTGACCAATCAGCATCATATCGCCGTATAACTGATAAACGTTACTGTGTGTGTGTGTGTGTGTGTGTGTGTGTTTCAGGTGTGATGTCAGAGCAGGTGAGCACCGTCGCCCCAGAGGACGAGTTGGAGTAAAAGCGTAGAAATGGCACGGAAGCTTCCCTCCGGGCCGTGCAAGTTTCCAGCCCACCGTCCTTCTGTCCTTCACCCTATTTATGCAAATTTCTTTTAGTCGTCGTTCTCTTTTAAACTCGTTCGTGTCACGCTTACATATCTAATGGTGCTTTGTGGTCCTTGAAATGAAATATAAAACTAAGTGCTATTTGTAAACCTTAATAAAAAAAATCACTCGAAACTCGCAGCACAACGTGAAGCCTTCTAGGTATCGACGCGGCTTTGGTCCAAAACACAGAACGTTTTCATTCCTTTATACGTTTTACTCCCTCGCAATATGCCACGTTATTTATTTACTTCTGTTGTTTTTTTTTTTTTGGTTCAGCTGTAAAGAAACCCATGACCTACTCATATTGCCAAGCTGCAGCCACAGAAAGACCGGACGTTTATCCGCCACATATCTGCAAACGTGTGCCAAGTCCTCGTCACTGTCACGACCACACTGCAAGAAGAAACCTGTTTGTGTCGAGCTTTCTAAAGGGTTTCAGGGAGCTTGCATTCGTGAATGTGTTGCTATGCTGTTCGACATTTGTTATGGTTAATAAAAAAAAAAAAGAAGTTTTTTCTTAGATTCAGGTGCAGTAGATGTGCAGAGTACAGAGTTATAACTCCATAACATTTTTCTGTCTCGTTTAATAATGTTTACATTCAATGTGGATTATCAATAGATGAATAAAATATGCATGTGCATGGAAAACCGGCTGCTCTGGCATCTTTTCTTGGTAGCGCTGCATTGCTTAGAGTGTTAAAAGGAAACCTGTCTCATGCATGAACCAGCCAGTGGAACTGGAGGTCGACCGATAACCGATTAATCAACCGATACTGAATGGAAACATAAGAGTCGAAGTAAAATCTTGCTGAACTTTATTACAAAAATAAACAGTACTGACTGTACCATGGAAATATACTGTACTTTTTTGAATGAAATAAATGTATAACTATTAATATGCATTAACTATTAATAAATATTAAAGTAAATAAAAAAGATATACATCCAAACTGAACCAAAAAATAACACTCCAAATAAAAATAGGGATGTCCAAAATGAATTAAAAAAAAACAAAAACACTTCAAATAACACAACAAAATTTGTCAGTGATAGTTTTTATTTCGCCTCTAGAGGCCGCTCTCGTACTGTATAATGACAGCGGACCCCTCTCGATGCATTTCTATTAACTTGCTGCTTTATAATTTAACACTACTGTCAGATTTAGCATGCCATGCTCTTCACAGGGAACAGCATCAGGTTTGTCCATCCAACTGAAAACCTGAATTAAAAAGCCTGAACTTTTGAACACAAAAAAGGTGGAAAACTTGTGGAAATGATCTTGCTGAGTAAATGATGACATATCTCGAGTTCAAATCCAGACAATGCCACGGCCATCCGTGACCAGGAGTCGAAGGCAGCAAAAAATGGCCATGCTATATGGGTGGGAGGGGCATACACTCTCTCCCATGTCAATCACAGGGACACTAGCCAATCGTGAACTGCTGTGAGCTCATGTAACGTATGCAGAAGTGGGAGGATAGCGCTTTCCCATGAGCGTGTTACGCTGGCCTGGGATTAGGTCTTAGCCAAGACTAAATTAGGGAGAAAATGGGGGGAAAGGGGGAAAAACAATGATGACGTATATAAAGTAAAATCATTTTTCTTTATATCGCACATTTCCTGAATTGAAATGCAGCTCAAAGTGCTTTACAGATTGTCAGCGAATTGAGGTAAGTTAAAAGGCAACCATAAGAATTTAATACAACAGTGATTAAATATTAATGAGCAATTATAAGTACTTGAGTCTCAGCTTTCAAACGTTCACCTAATGGTCATGCTAACAATCTCAACACTTTTAAAATGAGCTGAAATTGTTGTTCGCTACATCAGAGGAACGTCAGGTTAAAGAATTATAATCGCAATGGTACTTTCATAATGTTTCATAGCGAAGAAGGATGGCTAGTTGAAAAACAACCTTTGCACATTATCTCATCCCTCCGAAATGTAATTGGCACAGGCATTGATTTTAAGCCACGTTTCGGACCGTGCTCAAGCCAGCTGCGGTAGAAACCAGAGTGCGCATATATACGGCGGTTTATGGTTTATCAGCCTAACTTTTAGGACCATTATGTAAGCACGCTTCGAGGCAGTTAAGCTCCCACACTCAAAACTTCTTGCTCTGTGTCCTGCTACCTCTGGTGCTGCCACCTAGTGTGTAGGAAGAGGTAGAGCTTATAGTGAATATTAAAAGGAAATATCCACCAATAATACGCCTGAATTCGTCTCGCCAGGGTTTTGTATCACAATATTCGAGACAGTGATATTCTGTCTAACGCTTAATGCGTATCCATAATCCCCTTCTCAATCCCCTTCTCAATCTCAGCCAACTCAGAATCTTGGAGAGAGAAAAAAACAAAAGATGTTTGAAGAAATGTCTTATTGGGTCTTACTGGTCTTTCTCCAGAAGTATCTTGTGTCTGGAAGTGTGTTATTCTTCTTATTTAACAGCAATTTGCTCACACTAACACTAACATTTTATTTTTTTTATTAAAGAACATGAACTAAAATGGCAAGGGGGGTGTAAGGTGGTGGTGGTAGCATCCCCAGATCCCCTGGATTTTCACTAGGTTCTCTGGTGTGCACCCATGCCAGTGTGTGGATTGGCTACTTTAAATTGCCCCTAGGTGTGTAGGTGCGTAAGTGTGTGTGTGTGTGTGTGATGTGCTATTATGTATTGGCGCCCCATCCCACCTGCCTCTCGCCCAGTGTTTGGGACAGATCCACCATGACCCCGAAAAGGACAAAGCACTTCTCACCGAAGGTGAATACACGAACACAGGTGGTGTTCGTGCTTTTGCGACGTTTTGTCCTTCCGTAATGTTTTCACACCTTCCACGACGAGTTGCGTCTCTTTTGGCCTTCCACAACGAGCATCTTCTCGGAGCGCCTACGTCACGCGGCGGAGCAGCTCCTACCGGTGGAAAGCGCGCAGGACGGAGCGCGTTAAAACCCCCCAAGACGGCCTCCATTAAGGATCAGATCTCCCCCCGAGCAGGAATGGAAACATATCAACGCATCCAGGCGGGGACGCGTCGGGGATAGTGTGCAGCGAGGAGGCGTATCGGTAAGAGCCTGGGGTTTAGTCTTATTTTCTAAACAGAAACGCGGCGCAGCCATGTGTCCGTCTCAGCCAGCACTCACTGGGATGTCAATGCGGCTCGTGAGAAATTGCAGTGGATGGAAAAATGCAATAAATTTAAAAAAAAAAAAAAAAAAAAAAACCCCGAATGCTGCACCGACGCGCTTTTTCTCCCTTTGCGCCGTCAGTCATTTCCCATTTCAATCACGACGACGCGCATCCTTCCTTCCTCTCTCTCTCTCTCTCTCTCTCTCTCTCTCTCCCTCTACATGGATGTGCCAGAACCATTTTATTACCCTCTCTATGGATGTGTTCATTATTTGTTTTACACTACAAACATGCTTCATTCATGTCTTCACCGTGACACCAAGGTTCGGTCCAGCTCGGGTTCAGGTGAATCTCACATCCACATCCACATCTCCATCCACCATCATCCATGGATTGTGATGGTAATGATGATGATGATGATGATGGTCTTCTCTTGCAAATCTCTCGTCACTGACACGTGAAATCCGGAGAGGAAACACCTGATCCTTATTAGGATTGATCCTGAATGGGATGCGTGGATGACTGGCATTGACCACATCCCGCAGCTCAGCATCCTGCAGCTCTACAGTCCCATCACTACTCCTGAAGGCCAGTGTTCTTCACCTGGAGAGAGGACGGCTCCGGAAGATTACATAAACTTATGTTTAAACTTAAGTGGGGGGGGGTACTTTAAGATCACGATTTGTCACGTTGTACGAGAACCGAATAAGATCTCGTCCTAACTCTTTAGCGTGATGTGCGATAACGAGACGTGTCTCCTCCATGCCAGATTATTCGATGAAGATCCTGTAGCGAAAGACCTGCGATTAAAGAAGATAACCACGTCCTGCTTACGTCATCGATCCAGAAAATGTTCACGCAGAAAACTTTAAGTGAGCTTAATACAGGGGTTCTCTCTGTCCATTAGTATGTCCTGTTTACATTTCGCCATATCCACTAATGGTCCTATTGGTTTTAGATAAGGACACACACTGATATTTTAATTGTCGTCGCCCGTCTTTGGTCACATCGGCACTAAACTCAATCTCACCACCGAAGATTTCTTTTACAATGTTTTAGTAGAAGCACAGAAAAAACAGAACAGTGAAGAAAAGAAAAAAAAAAGGTTCCTTATTGGGAACTATTTATAGTCAGGTTGGAAAGTATTATATAAAATGTCATGCATGTACAACGCTAAAGTTTGCACTTCCTGTAGTTATTTTCGGTGCTGCAGTATGGAGGAGATCAGCACAGCCTGAACGTCTGTGCTATTCCGCCATAAGTTCACCAAAATCGAACCTGATGAGAAGTTAAGCACGTGAAATTTCAGATTCCATCACTGAGTGAATATAAGTTCTCTGGCAGGAAAGCTAGCGCGATTAGCCTTGAGACTGCTCCTGTTCTGAACAGCAGCTGCCTCATGGGATGTTAAGATGTTACTCTGCTTTAAAGTTTTGCTCGGCAGTTGTTGAAGTAGCTGAAGAGCTTTGATTTAAAAACAACGTGACACGAGAGCAGGAAAGTTCTTCTAGGAAAGTGTCCGCCATCTTGGAGAGCATCCTGGGCAGCGTTATTCAGTCCCACAAGACCAGGTTCCTGTCTACTTGAATCGGAAGAGACGGATAAGTCAGGATAAGTGGGTCAACGAGAAGATATTTTGTACTCATGTTCGACGCACTCCAGTCGAAGAGGCCTTCGGCTGAATGCGCGTCGTGATGATGTCACATGACGCGTCTCGGGCCAAATCTGCGGAAAATCCGCGGTAAATCTGAAAAATCGCAACCTCCTCCGAATGTTGCGGAGTTTCCGTGATTTTGCGTTAATTTATGTGATCGCACAATCCTCGAGGGGCTGACTAAAGATCTTAAATGCCATAATATGATTAATCAGGTTACATGTATTATAGAAATAAGCTGAAGTTTGTACTCTTGATATGTTGATATGTTCGCAGGGCAGTTCGCAGTCTGCTTTGCTTCGTTCGTTATTAATAATCGCGAATTAATACCTCCAGATTACTAGCATTACGTTTACGAATTTTTTATGAGTAAGTGAGCATGGTGTCAGATGGAATATTAGTAACAGTATCAGTGCTTCGCAAGTCTTAACCAATGAGATGATTGTCTTTTTAAATTTTTTTTACAGGAGGGAAGGGACTTGCGTAATGCAGCCACCATTTTAAGTGTTAAATAACAAAACATGCAAATATCTTATCTTATTCACGAGCTCTGCACTCAGTGGTGTTATATATTAAATGCACTTACATCGACCAGAGCGTCATATTTGCATAAACGTATCTCATTTGCTCGATATCTATTATGCAAAGCATGCGGAGAGGGAAAAAAAAACCTTACATGCCTTACATTACTGTCATTCTCCCTCCTGTGTCGCATGACAACACCAACGCCACCATCTGCGAAGGGAAACACCGAACACGCACCTCTGTGCAGATGGGTCTTTGCCATGGTAACTTTACACACGGTTTTTTCAGGCTCGAGTTTTTAGACGGCAGATTGGAGCGATCGGCCCTCGGCAGAAGGAACGCTTGCGTCTGCCTGTTCTCCCCGTCCAATTAAAACGTATCCAGTTCCATCCTTGGCGAGTTTGGACCGTAGACAGCAGATGGCACAGCTGGGGATCAAAACCGAGTTCTACGGGTTTATTTCTGCACCAAAATGCTTTAAAGCTCCTTTTTAGAATTGAGCATGTAAAAAAAAAAAAACTATTCATAAATTACTTGCGAGTTTGTAATCGCTGGTGAGAGATAGACCGACACGCACATGCGTCCGCACACGTTTCACGTTTTTCACGTGATTATGTGAGTAACCGGTGCATTTCACCGTGGTTTGTCAACGCACGGGATACAAACACATACGTCGGCGCCCTCACGTCTAAGAAATGCAACACAGCAAGGCGTGATTTTTGTGACGTTTCTAAATTGAGTCAACCACAAAAAGACATAAAAATAATAATAATAATAATAATAAGGAGAATATAACACCCACGTCATGCTGTTGTAGGAAAATGATCAACGACAGGGTGGTGTGATGAAGCCGAGTTACTGTCACCACCACGTAACGAAGCTGATTATTTTCCTAGAACTGCACATCCCCGAAGTGTTTTATTCCTCTTATACCGCAGCTATTTTCCAACATGTGTTAACAATGTGTATTTATTTATTTATTTATTTATCTATCAATCAGAGAATGATACGTCATACTTTTTATCCATTTATAGTTACGTCTAATGTTGTTGAACATCCACGAAGCAGGTCAGTTCCTGTTCTCGCTTACGTTACATTATAGCAGCTATAAACGGTCGTTCCCTCACCAGGCTGTCTTTTTTCTCTCTTTTGAAGTTAATAAGACGGAAAAAAACGCAGCTTGTCGCGTTACCGGGGAAACGGCAAAGCGTAAACTCGCCCGTCCTGAAGATGATCAAAGTTACAGCTTTACCTCTGACACCGGAGACTCCTTCCGTAAATGTTACATAAGCGTCTCCTTCGACATATCAACATATGTAAGTTGTTACTATAGAAATGATAACAAAGTGGTCATAAACCAACGATGTCGGAAATGTGTATCATGATGTAAATATATTGCAATATTGATAGTCATGCTGTCATAACATGCAGATATACTGTATGGTTTTATATGTTGAATACAGTTCTACATTTTCTAAAGTTATTGCTGTTAACCCTCTACTGCATGAATTATTACATTTACATCAAAAATATGTTTTTTAATGGACTTGAATTAGTTCAAGTAAAGAAAATATAATTTTATATATATATATATATATATATATATATATATATATATATATATATATATATATATATATATATATATATATAAATTTTTTTTATTTGAAAACATTTTTAGGGGGTAGTTGGTAAATTGTGTAAACAATGTGCAATGGTGGAAAGTATAGTCATATATATATATATATATATAGTCAAATTGTATAGCATATAGTGAAAAATAACACAAAATATATGAGAGGTACGAGACTTTTTTTTTTGTTATGTCAAAGTTAAACACCACCTTTTCCAGTTACATAGGAAAATTGTAGTTTTGCATTATTGCCTATCAAAAAAAATTAGACATAAATTAATCGTTGCCGTATGGCAACACCATGCAGTAAAGGGTTAAATGCAATAGGACGTAACTGCGTCATAAGAAATATACATGTACTATATGTGACGTACAGAAAGCTGCATCAGAGCTGCCTGAACGCTGAACCTTTCAACGATTTTCTGTAAGCAGATCCTTTTCCGTAGCAGCTGCTACATTCACCCTTCAGTCTCGTGTCCTTCTCCATCGCAATTTAATCTGGTTTATCACGACGCAGGGGCAGAATGCGGTCTGTGTGTTTTCTAGCGTAGCCCGTATTTAGGTGGGATTCGTTTATTCGTACTGACGTCTGTAATAAAATATTTGTGTATCCTTAGTGGGAAAGCGGCTTCTTTCCTTTATTTCATTCTTCCTTCTGATAAATTGGAATATATTTGAGTGGTATATTTTTCCCACACAGAGCCCATGGAAAGGGGGGGGGGGGTGTAAACTTTTGCACAGAGCCGTGTAAGTGTGTGAGATGTTCGACAGAGGGAGGGTTTGTGTTTGTGGTGAGAGTCGAGATCTTCCCCATTAAGTAACGGCACCGAGGAGGAGAAGAAGAACAGACTGAGAGAGGCCTGAGGGAGAGCTGGCACACGCCGTCACATGACTTTCAGAAAGTTCACTCCTTCTTTGTTTCTTTCTTTTTTTCCTCTCCTCTCCTCTGCAGATGGCTTTTTTATGTCGTCTTCCCTCTTTTTTGTCCTCTCACCTTTTACTCCCTCATCCATTGTACTTGACTCTCTTCTCTTCTCTTCTCTTCTCCTTCATCTTCCTATCCTCTTTCCTGTCTCCTCTTTCCTCTTTTCATGCCTCTGTTTGTCTTTCATTTCCTCTCTTCTTCTTTTCTCTCCCATCTTCCCTCTTTCTCTGTCTTCTCACCCTCCCCTTTTCTGTATCTCTTCTCTTCTCTTCTCTCCTCTTCTTTTCTGTATTCTTTTCCTTTCATTTCTCCTCTGATCACATCTTTCTTTTCACATGTCCTTTTGTCTTTCCTCTCCTCTCTCATTTCATGATTTTCTCCTCTCTTTTCTTCTCCAGTTTCCTTTCCTATCGCTTCTGTCTTTTCCTGTCCTCTTACTGTCTCATCTTTCCTATTTCCCTCCTCCTTTAGTCTTTCCTCTCTTTTTCTCTTCTCTCCCATCGTTCCTCTCCTTCTGTCTTCTCACTCTTCCTTTTTTTTCTTCCCTCTCTTTTCGTCTTCTTTTCATTTCTCTGCTCTCCTCTGCTCTCTTAACTTCTCCTCTCACCCCTCCTCTCCTGTCCTCTCCTCACCCCTTCTCTTCTGTCCTCTCCTCTCTCCTCCCCTCCTCTCCTCTCCTCTCCTCTCATCTCCTCTCCCCGCTTCTCCTCCCCTCCTCTCCTCTCCCGTCCACTCCTCTCACCCCTTCTCTCCTGTCCTCTCCTCTCCTCTCCTCTCCCCTCCCCTCCTCTCCTCCCCTACTCTCCTCTCCTCTCCTCTCCCCTCCTCTCCTCTCCTCACCTCCTCTCCTCTCCTCTCCCCTCCCCTCCTCTCCTCTCCTCCCCTACTCTCCTCTCCTCTCCCCTCCTCTCCTCACCCCTTCTCTTCTGTCCTCTCCTCTCTCCTCCCCTCCTCTCCTCTCCTCTCCTCTCATCTCCTCTCCCCGCTTCTCCTCCCCTCCTCTTCTCCCATCCACTCCTCTCACCCCTTCTCTCCTGTCCTCTCCTCTCCTCTCTCCTCCTCTCCTCTCCCCTCCCCCCTCCCCTCCTCTCCTCTCACCCCTTCTCTCCTCTCCTCCCCTCCTCTCCTCTCCCCTCCTCTCCTCTCCCCTCCCCTCCTCTCCTCTCCCCTCCTCTCCCCTCCTCTCCTCTCCCCTCCCCTCCTCTCCTCTCCCCTCCTCTCCTGTCTTCTCCCCTCCACTCCCCTCCTCTCCTCTCCTCTCCCCTCCTCTCACCCCTACTCTCCTCTCCTCCTCTCCTCTCCTCTCCTGTCCTCTCCCCTCCTCTCCTCTCCCCTCCTCTCACCCCATCTCTCCTGTCCTCCCCTCTCCTCTCCTCTCCTTTCCTCCTCTCCCCTCCTCTCCTCTCCTCTCCTCCCCTACTCCCCCCTCCCCTCCTCCTCCCCCCTCTCCTCCTCTCCTCTCCTCTCCTCTCCTCTCCTCTCCTCTCCTCCCCTCCTCTCCTCTCCTGTGCAGTTCCTCAGTAAATCCAGCACTGTGGTTTATGAAGGACTTAATGACTTCTAAATGGATTTTAGTTTGGTTAAAGCTAACACGGTGGGTGTCAGGCTTTTATGAAGCTTATGCGTTTTCGACTGATTTATATTGTCAGGATGCGTATTTATGACAGCGCTTGGCAGAAGCTCTTATCCAGAAGTGAAATACTTTTGTTGCCTGCTTGGAAAATGTATTCTTCTACAAGGACAGAGAGATATTCAGGGTTTACAGGGAGCCTCAAAGAGCATGATGAAATTTAATTTAGATCTGAGATGATTCAGAATGTGTGTGTGTGTGTGTGTGTGTGTGTGTGTGTGTGTGTGTGTGTGTGTGTGTGTGTCTTCTCAAAGGGTTCAACAGCCAAAGGCGTGTGTTTAACGACTTATTAACCGGCTTCTCTCAGATTCTTATGGCTTTCCAAGGATGCTTTATTAAAAGCAGGTGCACTTTCAGGGTAAAACAGTCAATGCTCTTGGTTTAATCTTTTCTAATTAGTTCTAGATTCATTTTCCAACAAAATAAAGAACAATTCTCAAATAGCGTACACTAAGTTTAGTGATTTTTACAGCCCACTGCTCAAGATATAATGTCAGGTGTTCAAAAAGACAGTCACTTGTAACTCGTACACTATAAGCTTTATGAGTGACATAACTGAACTCAATTGTAAAATAAACAACACACGTCGTAATATAAAAATAGAAATGCAAAATGAAAGGGGAGGGGCTTGGAGCAGATAGCAGTGAGTACTAAAGAGACTAATATATTTTTTAAAAACATAAATATTATTTTTAAGTAGTGCTGTTTTTTTTTTTTTCATGAAAAGCAACTATTTTAATTCGAGACGACACGATGCCTCTTTTACTTAAGGCTTTGATATCGATACCCATCCAATATAGTTTTCTTTAAATACCTACTAAGCTTTAAAATGTTTTTTTTGTTTGTTTTTGTTTTTACACTGAATCACTTCGCAGTTAAACTCTTTCACTTAAAATCACTTAAATTGTAAATATAATATATATATATATATATATATATATATATATATATATATATATATATATATATATATATATATATATAATATAAAGTATAAAGAGAAATCAATCCAAAAACAAAAACTCTCTGTATGTAAACACTTCCAGTTCCAAAACCGCATTTCTTTTCCAAATCCAATTCCAGTCAGGATCCGATATCCGATCTGTTTTCTCTGATATCCGATCCATCTTTTTTTTTCTTTTTTTTTCTTTTTTTCTGGTAGCGAGTCGATACCGATACTGGGTGCCATCTCTAATTTTGAGTCAAGTAATAGTTTTAATACTTCAAAATAATATAATAAATAGAGAAAAATAGAGTAAAATTAAAAAGAAAAGGTGAGTCTCAGTTTGTTTGAGGGAAAAATAGCTTGAGTTCAGGTATGAAAAGCAAGATGAGCAGTATGTGTTGGGAGAGAGTGGATCAGTGTGTGTGTGTGTGTGTGTGTGTGTGTGTGTGTGTGTGTGTGTGTGTCATTCTGGTTATTTTTCCCTTCTGTCGAGCGCGACGGGGTCTGGAGGGGAAACAGGTTGTGTTGTGGTGGTTTCACCTGCTGGGCTGTTGGACGACACGCCGAACACATTTCCCCTTCACGTCCTCGTTCTCTGGAACACGCAGCTATGCTGTATGCTGAGGATCTCTAGGAGCGAAGGCCTGCAGAGCGTCACTCACACACACACACACACACACACACACACACACACACACACACACACACACACAGATCCAGGCCTCTCAGCTGATGGCGAGTTGGAATTGGCTTTAGTGCCAGGAATGGTATAATTGAAACAGCTGACAGGTTATTACGGATTTTGAGATGAAGCGCTTATTGTGAAGCTGGCGATTAATAATATCTCAGTAGGACATTCACAATGTGTGTGTGTGTGTGTGTGTGTGTGTGTGTGTGTAGGGGCGATGCCTACTCCTGAGCCAGGGCCTGCAGCAGAGGAGGAGGAGGAGGTGCAGAGCTGTGAGGAAGGAACCAGTGCCAACAAGATGGAGATGGAAAGCACCACCACCAACATCCTGGCCTCCGTCAAAGAGCAGGTACGAACACACACACACACACACACACACACACACACACATATACACACACACACACACACACACACACACACACACACACTTTTTATATATTTCTCACTAATGCATTACCTTCAGGTCCCATTAACAGACAGTTATTTAACACCATGAGCGTCAGTGTTAATACACCAACAGTGACTTGTAAAAATAAAAAAACTAATGCTTGTATAAATCGATGATTTTAAGGGAAATAATCAACACCTGTGTTAGTTACAGAGGTAAGTGCAACTCACATGAACAAACCAAACACACGTACAACAGAAAAACTTAAAAACGCAGAAGCAAAATCAGAAACACATCGACGTTAACTCAAAAACCCAAAACGTAGGCCCTTATTAAACGTCACATGCCCCGCCCCTTTGATATTACGGACTATTTTGTGTGCATTCATGACATAAAACGATTAGCTTACGGCTATAAAAGAGACAGCTTGACGTGTTTAAGTTTTCTGTTTCGCACTAGCACTTCACGTTACCACTTCTCACGTTTCGTATTCCGTGTTGAACATAAAGCAGAGGACAACCGCGCCCTCTTCTGTCCAATCATCTTTAAACGTTCTGTTTTTATCGTCAACGAGCCATGTCATGCGTAATGTTATTTTTTCATTCTAATGCCGATGTCGTGCTTTACTTGACGTGCGCAGATCAGCATCTGTGTATCAGTAGCTATGTTTCCCTCCAAGCCGCGAATTTAACCGATATAAAGCACCGTCTCCATCCTCGACGATGTGTTCGAGAGAACAGAAACCGTCATTTCCAGGGGAAACTCGCGCAAAGTGCCAATACTTTTCTGAGCCGATTATCCAATCAGATGACTTGTTGAGGCGCGTCGAGGAGCCTCAACAAGAATCAATTATTTATTCGGTAAATGGCTTTCCGTCGTAGTTTATGCGCATGCCTTCTTATCGGATACGAAAATGATCCGCCTCAACTGAGAACGTTTTTAATTCGCATTTTGGGTTTTATTCGCATCTGGGGTTTCCTTTTTTTTTTTCTTTTTTTTTTTGCGATATCCCAAAATTTGCATCGAAATACATGGAAGGAAACATAGCTAATGTTCAAATCTCGTTGGGTTTTTTTTTCTGTCGACGGACGATGGAGGGATTTTTACAAACGTTGAACCTGATTTTTAGTGAGACGCAACAATTTAAACTCAAATTATTTATACATAAATTATACAGAGTACAATTTGTTAGCTAAAGAACTCGCTTCGAACTGCAAAAAAAAAAAACGCGTCAGTTTAGACGGTTGCATAGAATGAATCCGGTTTTAAAACGGATGTCGGGGCTGGGCAATATGACGATATAATATCGATATCGTGATAAATTATGATGTCACCAATCACTTTTCACAGGTGTTTTGATATGTCTCTAGTATTTTTAACAGCAATTACAACCCGTGATTGGAAGCGGCTGATTTGGTTGATAACTTTTTCATAGTATTTTCATAGTTTTTGTTTGTTTCTTTGTTTTAATGCAGCCGTACTGGCGGTGATTTAGCAAACCTGTATATCGTGATGCACTTTGTGTATCGTGATATGATATTTTTGTCGTATCGACCATCTCATTGAGCGTAACCACCTCGTCTGATTTGATCAGACAGCCAGTATATCATTTAGACCCTAGCTTAGATGTAGTGAATGGAAAGTCAATAGAAACCTTTCATAAAATCAGCAATAAGTGTGTGTGTGTGTGTGTGTGTGTGTGTGTGTGTGTGTGTGTGTGTGTGTGTGTGCGCCCTGAATCCAGTCCACAAGACCGGCTTTGTCGCGGCGAGCAGTGAGCCGGATGGTGGAGACGTGTTGTGACAGGCAGCTCGCAGCACAAACAAATCAGAAGCACATCAGCGTGACTCCTCACGTTTTTATTCTACGTAGAGACACGTTTTTTTTTTCCCCCCACGTATATTATTTCTCTATTTTGGTCCACGCGAGGAAAGCAAAAAGCTCAGTGGTTAAACGAAACACAAGAAATTATTTTCAATGGCGTACCTGTCTTCTCCGTGTGTGTGTGTGTGTGTGTGTGTGTGTGTGTGTGTGTGTATGTGTGTGTGTGTGTGTGTGTGTGTGTGTGTCTGAAGCAGCTGCATTAATGAGCTGTTTTCAGACAGGCGCACACAGCACAGTTGTCGCAACTGCAACACACACACACACACACACACACACACACACACACACACACACACACACACAGGAGAGGTGGCAGAGGACAGCCTCTGAGACAGCGAGGGTCAGGACAGTATCATCAGCAGGACTCCGTATGAAACTTTGTCTTCACTGAACTTGTGACAAGGACACACACGATGGATCTGTCCCTGAAAACCTTTAAAATGTTCTTTTCCCCCCGTAAATTCCAGTTTTATCAAGCTTTTTTTGTTTGTTTGTTGCCTTTGCGTTGCGGCGTAGGAGCTCCAGTTTGAACGTCTGACCAGAGAGCTTGAGGTGGAGAGGCAGATCGTGGCCAATCAGCTGGAGCGATGCAGGTTGGGGGCGGAGTCTCCAGGTGCTGCCAGTGACAGGTACGTCATCATTTCTGATACGAAACGTTGTGCTGATTTATGACCACAAGCTTTGTTAAGGTTCCCTTAACTTTTACAATTTTTATAAAATTTTGAATGTTTTTTTTTTTTTTTTTTTTCTGGATTCTGATTGGTCAGAAGGTGTTGATTAGTTTCCTGTAACAGCAGCTCTGACGGTAGTGCAGCCGCGAATCACAGGTTTATATTAATGCGCTCGTTCTTACTGTATACGTTATCGTTTCTATAGTAACAGCTCGTTCACAGGTTAAAAAGCTTGCGCAATGGTGGAGGTAAAGCTGTGACTTTGCGTTTTCATGGTTTTTCATTATATAACACTTACTGTATATCGTGATATACAAAGATACATTCCACACTATTAAACATAACTATAAATGGATAAAAAGAAAAGTATGATGTGTCATTCTATAATAAATTTAAACCAAACTGTAATAATTGATACATTTTTTATTTTTTTTTTTTTAAAAGACACTACAGGACACAGTAATATCAGCTTTGGGCTGATAACAGTGCTTCATTGTTGATTACTGTTGATTGTTTTCCTCTAACAGCATGTCCCTAAGTGTTTTATTCTTTTGTGATACTCCAAAGCTAATGTTTACTCAGGCTATGGCTGTATAAGATGCATTAATATTCAATTGCATTCAAATAGTAAGAATTTTAAATAAAATAATACTTTTTTATTTTTTTTAATTATGCATCACCGTTTCAGCCATCATAAATAAAATAAATAAATAAATAAAAAAACATTAGGCTTAATGCATTAGCGTTAGAGATATCTGGCACTGATGCAGAATCTTTCAAGGAGGAGTCATGAGGCATTGAATGGATTATATTTCACATCCCTGCTCAAGCACATTCACTCTCCTGTTTGTCTAGCTCGCATCATTTTAAAATAATGTACTCGTAATAAAAAAATATATCTGTTTTCTCAATATATTGAGTGAGCCGGTGCATGGAGGTGGTTTGGTTGTGATAAAGTGGCTGAGGTTCTACGCTCGTGATAATCAGTCAGCAATAAAACTGCTAATGCTGGAAGTAGTTAGTGTTTGTCAGTAGAAGTTTAAGCGCTGTGGGTGTGTATGTGTGTGTGTTTGTGTGTGTGTGTTTGTGTGTGTGTATGCTCAGCATGTTGTCAGTGAGATGCTGAATGTTTTTTCAGGTGTCCCCGGGGTGGTATGTGTGTGTGTGTGTGTCTGTGTGTGTGTCTGTGTGTGTGTCTGTGTGTGTGTGTGTGTGTGTGTGTGTGTGTGAGACTCCATATGGATGTCTTCACACACCCTGCCCTTTGACCCTTGATTACATGACCCCTTTTGCTTCTTGTTGATTCGTGGCTGGTAAAGTCGTACCCCGGTGGCCCACGCTAACAGACGCTCGTCTCGTCTCGTCTCGTCTCCGCCGTTTTAGACGGTGACGTCTGTGCGCTGTCGTTTATTCAGACACCACCGCTCTCTTCACATAAATAACACATTTTCTTTTTTTTCTTTTTTTTTACTGTAAGCATGTTAGTAGTTCATTTGTTCGGTAAGGAATAAAACGCTCGTGGTGTTGCGCTGTTTTAGAGAAATCATCAACGACTGGATGGTGTGATGAAGCTTCATAGTCCCATTTTTTTTCCCCCTATATTTTCCTATAAAGAATGTCACATCGTACTTTTAATGTTGTGGAATGTCTCGGCGATCACCGGGTCTGCCGCATGGTGACTGGTTAAAAGATGGTTGAAATACCTTGTCTTGGATTTGATTGCAGACACTTTCTGTCTTCCTTTTTTGTTCGTTTTTGTTTTTTTCTTTCTTTTCTTCAGCTCCTCGGAGAAGTCTCTGCTGTGGAGGTCAGCAGGTAAGACTCTTGGCACCCGATTCATGCCTTTTCAGTGGTACGCGATGGATGACGAGCGATTGTTAAAGGTGGCGTGTAGATAATGTTAAACGGTCACGGTGAAAGGTTGAGAGCTCGCTGTGAACCTTGAGATGGAGGAGTTGTACAAGCCGTGTGACACACAGTGAGCTAGCAACTTACCAACAACGAGCAGTATACTGTATGTACAGTGTAGCGCAGCATGTAGAGAGTAAAGCGAAACGTAGGTATATTATAGTGCAGTATGTGTACAGTGTGGTGTAGTATGTAGTATGCGGAGTATAGCTCAGTATATTTATATTATAGAACAGGATATGCACAATATAGTGAAGGATATGTAGAGTATAGCATAGTATAGTGAAATACAGTACCGAGCAAAAGTTTTAGGCGCATGCAAAGAACTGCTGTAGAGCAAAGATGCCTTCAAAATAATGAAATTAAATGTTTCTACATTAAAAAAAAATATGGTAAAGAGCAGTAAACAGTAGTAAATGAAACAAAGTCAATATTTGGTGTGACGAAAAAATAAAAATACAAATAAAAACAGTAGTTTCCGGTACAATTAGTGCAGTTTAATAAGGAAATGAGCCGGTAAGTTTTATTGAGCATCTTACAGAACCAGCCACAGTTCTTCTGGACACTTTGACTTTCGCACTCGCTTCTTATTTCTGCAGCGAAACCCAGCAGCCTTCATTGTGTTTTTGTTTTTTGGTCTGAAAAGTGTCTCTTACGTAATACGCTGCTTTCTTTAATGACAGACAAACATTTTTTCTGTAACATTTCATTTTGTGCTAGAAAACTAATCTTTGGGAATCTGAAATGTTTTTTGTACCGACTCGATGATGTAGACGTCATAAAATAAAACATCTGTAACAAAGTTTGTACTAAAAAAATAGGATGCCTAAAACTTTTGCACAGTACTGTGTTATTTGTTATAGGGAATAACGCAGTATATGTAGAGGATAGTGCAGTATATTTACAGTACAGTGCAGCATATGTATATTATAGTATAGGATATTTAGGGTACAGTGTAGTATAGTGTAGTATAGTGTAGTATGTAGCTCACTATAGCACAGCTTATGTACAGTAATGTGCAGTATGTGTATAGTATAGAGTGTGGAGTATAATGTAGTAGATATCGAGTATAGCACAGTAGATAGTAGATGTAGAGTATAGTGCAGTATATGTTTAATTATAGTATGCATGTACTATATTGTACTACTGTTGTTTAGCCTGAAAATCTAACCCTTCCTTCCTCAGACTCTTCGGCAGTGGGTTTCTCCAAGCTCCACGCCTTGGACGACTGCCCTTCACCTACCTTTGGAACTAGAGGTCAAAGGTCACCCTATTCACCCGAACTGGAGCAAATCTCCTTGCATGAAAGTGAGGGTTCATCAGTTCATGCATTAGAATGTCACAAGTAGACGAATGAAATTGAATATACTGTACATTTTATTCAGGAGATACCTGTACGTCTCATTTCATAAAGAGGCGTTCCTATTCTTATGGGAATTCCTCAGTTGAAAATGAAATATACCGTACACTAAAATGGCAGTTTTGTACCTAACCAGCTAGCAGATAATTAGCATTATTTTGTGCTATGTGTTTCCTTTAAAGCATGGCACGTTACTCACACACACACACACACACACACATACACACTATTTTATAATAGTCATATGCAAATGACATAAAAGTGATAATGACTGGGACAGTAATGACGTCTATACTTGCTGCTGCTTTCAGTGAATAATAAAAACCTTTCTTGACTTATATTAGTAAATATTGAAATAATCCTGTTTGATAAATAAAGTTTGTGCGTAACAAATTGTATTAGGCTCTAAAATCTGATCAAATAAAAATAGTTATTCACAGTGGAATCAGATTTTTGTACCCTACTGTGCATATTTTCAATATGCTTCTGCAACCCGGAAAAATTTCACTCACTGAATATTTTCTTCATTCTGTTATTCTTTACTCATTTTTTCTTCCTTTTTATGTCCTTGTATATCTTTTTTTCCTTTCTCTCTCTCCGCTACGTCTCTCTCTCTCTCTCTCTCTCTCTCTCTCTCTCTCTCTCTCTCTCTCTCTCTCTCTCTCTCCGCTACGTCTTACGCTATTGTCCTTCTCTCAGGGTCAGCGGCAAACTCGCGCAGCTCGACACAGATGAACTCGTATTCTGACAGCGGCTATCAGGAAGTGAGTGGTTACTATAGCACCCTAGTGACCCCCAGGAGGTCAGAGGGCCGGTCCCAGTCGACAAGCTCCGCCCCTAGTTTCAGTCCGAGCCTGGCCATGGGGTCCAGGGCGGAGGGACAGGCGCTAGCGCAGGTGGGACTCCAAAAAATTCGTGGAGTCTAATGACTTTCTGTTTGCTTTTAAACAAACAGGAAGAGCTGATCTTATTTTATTGCATCATAAAACAAACATAAAAGCCAATCAGGGTCCAGTATGCAAATTAGGACAGGTTATAAAGCCTTACATTTAATAGAATCAATAATCGTGTTCACATTTTGTTGATTTATTATTCGGTATAGAAAACGATGTACGATCTTCACGACATTTTTTTTTTTTTTTTTTGCTGACTTGAAGACATAAATACTTTACACGACACTAACGACCCACTCAGATCTAGATCTTTTATACACAGTATAATAAGGTTTATTTGTTTTTTTCTCGTACACACACGCTCACACACACTGACCAGACTCTCAGATTAGCGTTTGTGTTGTGTGTATGCAGATGTCAGGTGGCCGTGTAATGAGGCGTGTCAGTTCAGTGCCCTCGCGTGCCTCCTCTCCGGTCTACGCCCCCTCCCCACTCCCCTCCCGCCCTACCTTGGGAAGCCCCTACGGTTCGCCCATCATCTCCGAGCCACGCCCACTGCCCAGCGTCTTCCCTGGCACCACGCTCCCTCCGTCCTCCGACCCGCTCCAGTCCTCTTATCCTGGGCACCACAGGGACGGCGTGAGCTCCCCGACTCTGCTGCGTTCTGGCATGACGGCACAGCCGCAGCACTACGGGACGCTGGGTAAACATGACGCACAGCCGTACGACAACACACATTCCTCGTTCGGGGCACGGGCATACGATTTCTTCGAGAGGATCGTTCTTTCCAGACCAGACAGTCTTACAGGTGAGTGGAGGTTATGAAAGTACTGAAATCCTACGCTCAAGTAAAAGTATAAACTCTTAAATTTACTTTTAATTGCAGAATGAAATGATGATGATGATGATGATGATGATGATGTTCTATGACGGTAAACACTGCAAAGATGTCTGTTGTTATTTGATAAACGTGAAAAAAAAAAAAAATCTCCCAGACATATGGTAATGCCGTCACATATTATTAGTCATCCTGGTATATTTATATCTCTTTGGTATTGCGTTAGTGGATGTGGGTGTGGGTGGGGGTTGGTGTGGGTGTGTGTGTGTGTGGGTGTGAGTGTGAACGTGTGCAGTATCTCATGCTGTGACACCAAACCCTGATTTCCTGCTGTACAGGATAACCACTAGATCCTAAAGCTCACGTTCTCCTGTGCGTCTACACGATGACGATGATGAGCTCACCGTGTGAGAGTGTGAGATACCTGAGATCTGCTCCACTGACCTATTTACTGTACATCGGCATGTAGGACTGTTTCTGTTTCGAATTAAAGTAGCTGAGAAAGATTCGGAGCAGTGCAGTTGCACAAGAACGTGACGGCCATGAAGGATGCAAGAAGTAATGGTGCAATAAATCAGAAAAATAATAAAGTGAATACAATTACTACTACTAATAATAATAATAATACTACTACTAATAATAATAATAATAATTGTGCTAAATATTTTTTAAAAAACAGAATAAACATAATAGAAATATACATATTAGTATTATTTACTATAATTGTTATGCAATAATTGTTATTAAATTACTTCTAATATAGTACTAAATATTAGAATTCTTTATTACAATTCTTATTTAATAATTGTTATTAAATTATTACTACTATGATTACTACTACTGCTGCTGCTAATAACACTAATAATAATAATAATAATAATAATAATAATAATAATTATTATTATTATTATTATTATTATAGTATAATAATAATAATGATAAAAATTTCACATAAATCAGTCCGTATAAGATTTTGCAAAGAATTTTTTGTGATTGTTGCGGCCAAAAATGCTTGATTTAAATTTGCAAAATTTGGGATTTGGAGTTTTTTTCTGCTTTTTAATTATTTTTTTTATTCATTTAAACTACTTAAACTGGCGAAATCACAATTACACAAAGTTGTGTTCCGCAGATTTGGGTCAAAAGGTCTCATTTACCAACAGACATCACTGCGAAAGACAGTGCAAAACAGTTTCTGCTTTATTTTGCGACTGACTTATTAATAAAGATATGCATTATGTGCATAAAGTATAATGTAGTTTCATAAATAATGATAGCAACATGTATACTGCATTATGAATACATTATAACATGTGTTCATAGTTTATCATAGATGTGGCCTTCATCAAAATTGTTGTTCAGACGTGTTTATTTTTGCTCTGATAATTCCATGTCGATGTAATGGCGGTGAATTTGGTGTGACTGGAATTGAATTAGACGTTCTACTGATTTGTTTATTTACTGAATCTGAGTGAATATGTAATGACAAGCCAACTGTCTGCCTTTAGAACCCACAGACTCGTTCTCATTTGTTATTTAGTCGGTTGATTTAATTCAGTCAGTTATTATATTAATATATAAAACAGGACGGTGACATGAAGAGTGCAGTGCTAATAAATGGCACAGGAACTTCCTCAAAAACACCGTTCTGTTTTTGTTTTTTGTTGTTGTTTTTTTATTGAGAAGGGTGTGGTGGAAAGCGTGGTGTGGTGCAGTGTTTGTACTTAAAAAATGTTTTCCTGATTGTAAATCTCGTGACTTGACATAGGTCTGCAGAGCTCCTATAGCCAACACAGCCAGCTGGACCAGGAAACCCGTTCTCCGGACCACCACGGAGCTTCCGTCTATGACGACAGAACCTTCCAGAACCCGCTGTACCAGAGCCCGACCCACGGCTCTCAGAGCGGCCTGTCTAGGAACACGGGTACACCGCACTGCACTCACTAAACTGAAATAGACTGTTAACGTTTGTGGGACTGGATGAAAAATGTTCGTCACCCAATCAGCCATTTTGTCTCGGTCTGTTTTGTCATGTGTTTACGAACAGCTTTACTTTTAGCTAACATGCCAGGACCGGGAGTGTGAAGGCTAACACTTGCTAGCAATCTTGCTACAAATACTGTATAATAGCCAAACATTAGCTAGCTATCTAGCTAGCTGGTAAAGTCAAATAACTACAGCTAGAGAGGTAATATTAGCCAAACTAAATATGTAGCTGGTAATAAGATCTGTAGCTATGTTTAGTAGCTGAGTAAGGACATGCTAATTCTGCTACAAACGGATGTTTCTTTCTGTTTTGTTTGGTGTTTTAAGGTTCAAATAGCTGTACATTGGCTGTTGAATATTTTTGCCCCCAGGTGCAAATAGAAAAAGAAAATGAGACTATATTATATTATATTATATTATAATATATCATTATATTTAGTTCCAGTTTTGTTTTTAGTTCCAAGATATAAACATTGACCTAAAAAAAATTATTAAAACGTCTATTATATTCAATTCAGCAAGACTAGATAACATTTTTAAAATGAATTAATATTGTGATAAAATATGACACGGTGCGCTTTTCTGAGATATTATGGAAATCTTTTTATTGTATTGCAAACTAATAACCGGAAGCATTAAAAGAAGAATTTTTTTTTCTCCTTTTCAGTAATAAATATATTTTTTAAAATTTATATGAATGAAATCCATTTATTTTTGTAGACATTAAATAAATAATCAAATTGGATTAAATAAAAATAAAAAATTATGCAAAACTGTGTGTGTGAGCATTTAGGAAGATTAGAAGACTTCAGCCTTATTTGTATGATGATAGCCCAAATGCCAAAAATAAATAAATATAGAAATATAGAAATAAATAAGAGGTTGTGGGACAAAAAAAATAAAATTGGCATAGTGGCATAATGGTATAAAGAGGCGCGGTTTGATTGAATCAATACAATATTGTGATATTGAGTAATAAAAGAGACAGCTGCTGGTAGTAAAACTCCAGAATGGCATGTTACGTACAAATAAATGAAAATATCTGTAGATGTGCTATATGTCTGTTCACTCCTGTGTCTCTGCTGTATCAGGTTTGGGGACTCTGCCGAGGACCACTAGCCAGTGTAGTACCCTGCGCTACCAGAGGGGGGCGTACTCCGTGCCCTCGCACACTGACACCTATCGCTCCACCCTTTACCGATCAGCGGAGTCCAACTACAGCAGGCACGCAGTCGGCATCAACAATAACATCGGCGCCACGCGATCGCCGTCGATAGACAGCATTCACAAAGATCCTCGGTAAACCAGTGAAGCGATAAAGCACACATTTATGGCACAGTGATACACAGGCAGAGTGATCTCTATATCATTTCTGACTTATAATTTCTTCAGTTAGTGTATTGTCATAATTATAACAGTACATACTACCGACTAACAGAGCAAAGAGAGTAACATTTATTTATTTTATTCCACATAAAACACAGCAATTAAAAAAAAAACGAACATGGTCGTCATTTTTAAGAGTTTGTAATCATATTTAATGTTGTGGAACGAATAAAATTTACACCATAGCGCTGGTGAATTCTTGACTCTGATTAATGCGCTCCTTCTAATATGTTATCATTTCTATGATAACTATAGCTGCTATAGTTACTATAGAAATGATAACATATACTTATAGTGTAGTATCTATAGTAACGTTTTACAAGGACTTTTAAGGTGGACGTTCCGTATAAAGAAATTTATATATGTATAAAAAAAACAACAACATTGTTCATATGGTGAGGTTTTCTGTAAGGTGATGTTTATTTAACATTTATGGAAGGAGTCTCCAGTTTCAGTGCTTTGTAACAGTCAGAGGTGAAGCTGTAACTTTAAGTCTTCTGACACCTTCAGGACAGAGGAGTTTACATGATGTGGTTTCTTTGTTTTTTTTTTGTCGTCTTGTTAACTTAAAAAATGAGAGGTTGGTGAAGGAAGTGTTTATAACTGCTAAAGCGTGTTTCGCAGTCGTTCCGCAATATTAAATGTTACTATAAATGGATAAAAAGTACTATGAATCGTTTTTTACTAAATAAAAATTGCAATCATGCCAAATTGCTGTGGTATAACAGGAATAAAACGCTTCAGGATGTGCTGTAGTAGGGGTAGCAACAGTAACAGTAATGTGTGTGTGTGTGTGTGTGTGTGTGTGTAGGGAGTTTGCGTGGAGAGATCCCGAGTTGCCGGAGGTCATCCGCATGCTGCAGCATCACTTCCCCTCAGTGCAGGCCAATGCTGCAGCCTACATTCAGCACCTGTGCTACGGAGACAACCGCATTAAGTCTGAGGTATGCGCACACACACACACACACACACACACACATACACACACACAAGCATTCAAGACATGCACACACACATAAGCCACTGTCAACTCCAGCATTACTGTCAACTTTAATGAATATAAGCAACAGTGAATTTACTAAATAATATAACAACATGATGACAGATTTCAAATTGAAAAAGATTTAATGAAATTTTTATTTATATACACTGTATATATAATAATCATTTGTGTCCACTCTCGTAAAGGGTGCCAATAATTCTGGAACTAACAACACACGTATATTAAACCATATATACAGGTGTGCCGGCTTGGAGGGATCCAGCATTTGGTCGATCTCCTGGATCACAAAGTTCTGGAGGTGCAGCGCAGTGCGTGCGGCGCTCTCAGGAACCTGGTGTTCGGCAAAGCCACCGATGACAACAAAGTGTGTGTGAGGAACGCCGGAGGAATCCCGGCCCTGCTCCGCCTGCTGAGGAAAACCTCGGAGTCTGACGTAAGGGAGCTCGTGACCGGTGAGTGCGTTTGCTCTCCACCTGCCCGAGGCAGCGATACGAAGCCACCGTCTCGCTCATTTCGTCGTTTCCGATCGCTGTGCTTGTGTGCAGGCGTGTTGTGGAACTTATCGTCATGCGACGCTGTGAAGATGACGATCGTGCGCGACGCTCTCGGCCCTCTCACCAACACGGTGATCATCCCTCACTCGGGCTGGGGCGCCGCCCCCCAGAGAGAGGACCACAAGCTCAAACTGCACTCCTCCGTGGTGCTGAGGAACACAACCGGATGCCTCAGGTATCGCACGGAAAACAAGCACGTGCTCTGATTCCACACAACACAGTCACAGTAAACCGGTTTCATAATTTGAACCAGTTCAAAAGTTTATATACGCTTGATTCTTAATACTGTGTTGTTACCTGGATGATCAACAATCATTTTTATGTTTTTATGTTTTGTAATAGTTGTTCATGAGCTGTTCACACACTACATTAAGAGCCGGGGGGGGGTGTAAACTTTTGAACAGGGTGATCGGTGTAAATTGTTATTATTTTGTTTAAAGAGCTTATTATTCTTCATTCAGTGCCACCCTTCAGAAGCTATATAAGATATTTACATGTTTCCCAGAGGACAAAATAATAACAATTTACGCCGATCGTCCTGTTTAAAAGTTTACACCCCCACCCCCCACCCCGCCCCCGGCTCTTAATGTACTGTGTTGCCTTCTTGATCATCAGTGAACGTTTGCACCTTTTGTAATAGTTGTGTACGAGTCCCTCAGTTGTCCTCAGTGTGAGAAGATGGATCTTCTCTGGAAAAGAGTCAAAGATGCAGAAGAACAACTCATTTACAACTATCACAAAAACATAAAAACAGTCGTTGATCATCCAGGTAACGACACACAGGATTAAGAATCGAGCGTAATGTAAACTTTTGAACTGGTTCATTTGTGTAAATTCAGTTAATAATGTGTCTTGTGGACTAATATGTAAACATCTGTTATGTGAAATAGATTATTCAGGGCAGGACTACATGAATAAAATAAAAAACTAAATGCAATTTTTATGATCCCTTTTATTTTAAAAAAAAAATTATTAACATTTTGCAGATTCTGCAAGGCGTATGTAAACTTCACCGTCAACCGTATGTACCACGGTGGTGTTGCAGGACCTGAGACGTCCATTACATCTGACAGCAGGCTTGCGGATAGATCAGACCCCGTTTGTTTTCACAAGCCGAACCTATCCTGATGGATAAAACCGTTATTCCTGACACTGTTTGTACCCAAATATGCTGCTACATCACATCCTGGAAGAAAATGCGTTTAAAGAATATTTAAAGTAATCTGATTATGGTGAGAAATCGAGGTCTGTGTGAGTCAGAGTGTAATCAGATTTCTTTAAACGTGCGAGTTGTTGTTGTTTAAAACTTCGATTTCATTTGCGGCTAATATTTATTCAGGAATTGTTGCGCAATGAAAGCATATAGCTAGTCGAACATGTCGCAGTACATGTAGAAATCAGATGAATGGTATATAAGTATGCAGTGGATAACCTGATTATTACGCTGAACTATAGATATCAGAGATCAGATATCTTGAAATCTAATAATACATGTAATAATGTAGGGTAGTGTAGTGTTCTGTTTGCATGGTCACTTGATTAATCTGTGAAATAATGTGTTTTTTGTGTGTGTGTGTGTGTGTGTGTGTGTGTGTGTGTGTGTGTGTGTGTTGTGGCAGAAACCTGAGCTCGGCCGGTGAAGAGGCACGCAGGCAGATGCGCTGCTGTGAGGGTCTGATCGATTCCCTGCTCTACATCATCAAAACGTGCGTCAACACCTCAGACTTCGACAGCAAGGTGAGCGAGCTACCTTTCGAGCTAATTAGCATTCAGACGACTAGCTGATCAGCGGCCTTGTTAAACAGGAAGGGTTGTATCCTACGATCCTGTGTCCTGTGCCGTAAAAGTACACAAAACTGTGATACCACATGCATCTCTCCACACCTCTGTGGGATTTTTTCTTTTAAATGAACCGACTCTAAGAACGCTTTGTCGGTTCTGCCGCTCTATAATAAGCTTTTCTTTGAGCTCATCCGTCCGTCTTTTTTTCCAGATTGTAGAAAACTGCGTGTGCACGCTGAGGAACCTGTCGTATCGTCTCGAGCTGGAGATGCCACCCTCTCGGCTGATGGGCACCCAGGAACTGGACACGCTCCTGGGCAACGATCCGTCCAGCAAGCAAATGGACTTCATCTGTTGGGGTTTGAGGAAGAAGAAGAAGAAGAGGTCCTGGCAGGATCAGCAGGCAAGCCCGCTTCAGTGCTCAGTAGGGCTTATGTTTAGCATGTTATTTTTAGCGATACGAGCTACATTAATGGAGTATTTTGTCCATGCGTGGACAAAGAATGAATTCATTAAATAACCAAGCAAGTGGAAGCTCCAATGTGCTGCCCAGTCCCCATGATGAGGCTAAAAACTGGTAGCTATAATAATAATAAAGTATGGCGAGCTAGTTAGCTATTTAAATGTGTTACTACAGGCACAAACGGGTATTTAAGTTCCCGGGCATAGCCGTTATTCGTTTCTAAGTTATTATAGTTGAAGTTCAAGTTCAGTTTATTTGTATAGCACTTTTAATAATGGACATTGTCCCAAAGCAGCTTTACAGAAATATATAAATTCAGGACATAGATTTTAAATTTATGAATTTATCCCCAATGAGCAAGCCAGAGGCGATTATAACTTTCCAATGTAGTACATCATGCTTGTGCCCTCAGCAAAGTCAGCAATTGAACATATTCGGCTGAGCTGTGCGGTTTTCTCTTGACGTCGCACATTAAAGTTATTGTTTGAATCTTGCTAGTGTCTTTATTTTTATTTTTTTAACTACACGGCGTCAGGGTTAACTTGAAGCAGGTGGTGGGATTCATAATGAGTAGCAAGTGCTATAGTTACAGTATCGAGGTGCATCATAACAGTTTCAAACGCGTTATTTTGATCAAAACGTAGAATGTAGACATCATTGCAAGTCGTAGTGGAATGCTAGAGGTTTTAAGTTCGGTTCCTTTGCAGTGGGACGGCGTCGGACCTATCCCAGGATTCTCTGGGAGTCCGAAAGGGGCAGAGATGCTTTGGCACCCATCGGTTGTGAAGCCTTACCTCACCCTGCTGGCCGAGAGCTCGAACCCGGCCACGCTGGAAGGGGCAGCTGGGTCCTTACAAAATCTCTCAGCGGGAACCTGGAGGGTGAGATACTGTAGATGTGTTACAGAAGAAAAACGTGCTTGAATTTCCGTTTCGTGCAGTAATCTGATTAAAATTCAGATCTACATGACCCAGTCCGTAATCAGATTTCTTTCTGGTTAATATTTATTTGGGAGTTGTCATGGTTACTGATAACTCATACTGCTCTTATAATGCACAGTAAGGTAAACAGGTCTCAGAGTGATGGTATACATACACTAAATAACCTGATTTTTAGGTATCAGATTTATTGAAATCTAATAAGTAATGTAGGGGAGTTAGATAAGATACTGTAGACATGTGTTTGAATTTCTGTTTCATGCTGTATTAAACTAATCAGATTGTGCTGAGAATCCAAGTCTGCAAAAGTCAGTCGATAATCAGATTTCTTTTTTAAACACACAGTTTACTATTATTTAATAAATAATTATCTGATAAATATTTAATCTGGCAATTATTATGGTTGCACATTATATGCTTGTGGTGGAAAAAAAAAATAATAATGTGATAAATAAATAACCTCATTTTTATTCCTAATATTATTTTTTTTTTTTTATCTCTCTACCAATATAACCTTCATGTGATGTTTAACTTCTTTTCCTTCTCTACTTTTGTCCTGTTGTCTGCCGCTGATTTATTTCGATTTATTTCTGCCCTCAGTCAAACTTGCATTGAGCATTATAGCCATAGTACATCATTAGAAACCCTTTACTTAATTTTAACTGGATAAAAACCTTTTATGCTTGTCTGAAGCTCACTTTCTTTCCCTCTCGCTTTTTTTTTTTCTTTCGGCATGTAAACATGTCATCAGTTTGCAGCTTATATCCGAGCGGCGGTGCGTAAGGAGAAGGGTTTGCCCATTCTGGTTGAGTTGCTGAGGATGGATAACGACAGGGTGGTGTGCTCCGTGGCTACGGCGTTGCGCAACATGGCTCTGGATGCCAGGAACAAAGAGCTGATTGGTCAGTTACTCGAAATGTGCACTTGGTCCGTTAGACCGGTGTGTTAGCTGATACGAGTGACGTCAAGTGTCACTTTTTTTTTCTTTTTTATTAACTTCCAGCTATTTCATTGGCAGTGGTGGTGGGCAAGAGAGAAAAACCTTGTTAGTCTTGTTAGTAGTTTTATTAGTAATATGCTTAGTTTTTTTTTTTCTAGCTGTGAAAAAGAAGCCATGTTTACCGTCTGTCGTTTAGGGAAGTACGCCATGCCGGATCTGGTGACTCGTCTGCCGGGTCACGGACCCTCTCTGCTCTCTGATGAGACGGTGGCGGCGGTGTGCTGTGCCCTTCACGAGGTCACCAGCAGAAACATGGAGAACGCCCGTGCACTCGCCCAGGTGGGCGGCATCGACAAGCTCGTCAGCATCAGCCGAGGCCGAGGGGAGAGGTGAGAGAGCGGCGCTGCGCTGGGGGACATCTTTAGATAGCGGAGCGACAATTAAATAAGTAGAAACCAGAAAATGGGTCATGTATGACATGTAAAATGAATAGCTTTAAACTAGAGTAGGATGGCTAGAGTAGGAGTTTTGCCAGATGGCCATCAAATGCACAGCCTTTACAGTTGACTCCAAAGGCTTTCACACCCTTAGGGCAAAATAAAGAAATGGATTTTATACTAATAAGGCCAAATAAGTGTTTTGTGACATTTTGTATGATCTTAACAGTTTAAAAGTTTCATTTTCGAACAAGATATTGACTGGCAATGAAATATTTTTGAACACACCGTATTAATATTTTTGGATAAACATCAACTTTAAAAAAAAAAAATTCTCCAGAATTAGAAACTCTAAGTAAGAAACAGAAAATGTTTATGACTTTTTATTTTATTAGAAAAAAAAAATCTAGATATAACCAGAAAAGCCTGATCTGGATCAATTGGTATATATATTTGTCTTGCGTGATCAACTGTCCCAAAAGTTGGGACGTTCTATATGCCACTGCTTCTCTCTTGTTGTCCTTTAGATACTCCATGAAGGTGGTGAAAGCCGCAGCGCAGGTTCTGAACACGCTTTGGCAGTACAGAGACCTGCGCAACGTCTATAAACGGGTAAAAACGTCCCTTCCACAGGGATGGCTATTTTTTCCCCCCCTAGACTGCTTCTTAGCTTAGTTCTATAACGTTTGCCTGCGTTCTCTGCCTTATCAGGACGGGTGGAACCAAAACCATTTCATCACTCCTGTGTCGACTCTGGAGCGAGACCGGTACCGATCACAACCCACGCTTCCTACCAGCAACTTACAGATGTCACCTGTCATCCAATCAGGTGAGCTAAAAAATGATCTTTAATTGATCGGACAGAGAAATTTCTTCATTTAATGGTGTTTGTTATGATGTTAGGTGGTAGCGCCACTTCCTCCCCGGCTATGCTGGGTATAAGAGAGCATCGGTTGAGTAAGAGGAGGGCTCAGTCTTCTATGCAACTTCATAACTATTACGGAGACGCCAACAGAAACAAAACTCTGTACACAGGTAAACTTTAGGAGTCGCAAGCATGTAATGTGCACAAATTTTACCTTTACAAAATCTGAATTTGCACCAGTGAGTGTGTGAAACGAGATGGTGTTAGAAGGTCTTTCACTAGTTTTTTAACCCTGGCATCAATCTTTGCAACTCTAGAGCTGAATATCTAATTCTAGATTTCGCTTACGCTTTTGCATCTGATCCATCATCATTAAAGTTTGATCATTTTTATAGATTGTATAGGACAAGGTGTCTGGGATATTTTACTTTAGGAATGTATTTGTAATTCATTCTTACTTTAAACACTAAAAAAATTTAAAATATGAAAGATGAACTTACTACTTAATACCATCGCAACAGTGAAGCATGATGGTGGTAGCATCATGAAGAGCATCATTATTTATAATCAATCCCGGATTGAAACGTTATTTTTTTAACCTGCACTTGTTTTGATAACACCTTGGTCATCATGACGGTTCCCCTTTTTAGTTTAATGTAATATATTTTCTTGTGTTTTTAGGGTCAGGAAAGCATTCTGCCTATTTCATAAGCTCCTACCCCTCTCCTTCCCATGAGGAACCTCACAGGCCACAGGTGAGCCTTTTACAGACGTGTTTCTTGAGAGTGAAATTGATACTTTTGGCTTGTTTCCTATTCGGAATAATTAAACAAAACCAAAAAAGAGAGAAATGTTGGCTGAGAGATATGTAGGGCTGAAAACATCCTCATAAAAATCATTCATTCATTGGAAAGGAAAAAAGGTAAACAAACCTTTGCCAAGAGCGGATAGAAATCACAAAAAATAGCCAAGCGCGGAGAACACGGAGGTGAATAAATGATTAGATAATTATATTATATAAATAGCTAGCTTAAAACATTGTGTGTGTGTGTGTGTGTGTGTGTGTGTGTGTGTGTGTGTGTGTGTGTGTGTGTGTGTGTGTGTGTCACGTCCAGTTTTGATTTTCTCTTTTTGTCAGTCCAAATCTCAAGAACACACGGCGTTTCTGCAGCACCACGGCTCTGACCTTTTGGCTCAGCGTGCGGCTCGAGGCTCAGTTTAGCAGCTCAAACGTACAAAAAAGCGAAGCATAGAGGGAAACGTGTTTAATTTCTCTGCCTCACGTACGCTAAAGAGTTCCCCTTGATGGAGATTAGGTTACAAAACACTACCCTTTGTGCAGCTCAATCATTATTTACTGTCTTGTCAGCGTACGCAATATAATAAATGCCACTGGTTTATGAGGACGAGTTGTTAATGGTGGTTGTAAAATCATACAGCGTGCTACACTGGCATTTGTTTGGACGTGAGCCCTCTGATATCATGGCTTTATATGTGGTCTTCCAGCAGCTCGGCCAGCTGTACTACTCAGACGAACCGACTCAAAGGTCCTACGACACATACGGAATGTATTTGGGGTCTCCGATGGGTTACGACGACCCGTACCTGGACGAGCCGCTTCACTACCCTGTTGTGAGCGAGAGGCAGGCGCTCAAGCGCAACACCAACTACGTGGACTTTTACTCCACCACACGCAGGCCTTCCTACCGTGCTCAGACCTACCCCGCGTCTCCAGACTCATGGGTGTAGGCACGAGTGTGTGTGTGTGTGTGTGTGTGTGTGTGTGTGTGTGTGTGTGTGTGTGTGTGTGTGTGTGTGTATGCGCATGTGTGTAGGTGTGTTACATCTATCTGGTCATGGTGAGAAGATTTTGATGCAGAATTTATCCCTACAAAGTTGTGCACTTGAAGGCGAAATGGAAGTGACCGGTTCATTTTCATCTAAGGGACTGTGCCAGTGTGTGAGTGTGTGTGTGTGTGTGTGTGTGTGTGTGTGTGTGTGTGTGTGTGTGTGTGTGGCATCACAGTAACTTAAATGAAACTTAAAGTACTTTAATCTGAGATTGAAAAAGTCATATATACTGTATGTGAGCCAAAGAAGGATATAAAACAGTCATATTTATCATATTTATCATTTTAAAAAAATATATTATTAGCGCATTTTTATGAGTAAGTCTACATTTCACGTATATGCTACACCTTCAAAGGATCAAACAACACAAAATTTTGTTCTACATTGTACATTCATGGTTTGTTCGTTTTTTTTTTTTTGTTTTTTTTTAAGTGGCATGTTGAAAGAATGAACAAGTCATTAAAAACAATTTAAACGGTGTAGTTAAATTATATGTCCGGTGCAATTTTGATGAAGATCTCAAATCTGTGGAAGAGAAAAACTGTTAATAATAACGTACTGTGCAATGGTAACAAAAACGTCCCCTTGTCCAGTCTCGTTGATGTATTCACTGTTCAGAGTAGTGTGTGCCACGGACTCGTGTACGGATCTGTCGGTTTACTGTAAAACGTGTGATGTGCACCGCAGCACAACACCCTGTGTCATGTGACATAGCTATGTAGAGCAGAATCACGCATTAGAGACTTTATGGAGACAACATGTATTATAACACTATGAGAAATAAAGATGAACATTTGTTTTTGTATATGCGATGTGTGTGTTTCTTTACAATCCTTTATGACGTCATCCATCCATCCATCCATCCACACACCTGTCTGTCCATCCATCCATCCACACACCTGTCTGTCCATCCATCCACACACCTGTCTGTCCATCCATCCATCCACACACCTGTCTGTCCATCCATCCACACACCTGTCTGTCCATCCATCCACACACCTGTCTGTCCATCCATCCACACACCTGTCCGTCCATCCATCCATACACCTGTCCGTCCGTCCATCCATCCATCCACACACCTGTCTATCCATCCATCTACCATATGATCCATCTACCAAATGATCCATCCACCAAATGATCTATCTACCTATCTATCTATAAACACATTCATCCACTTATCTATCCATCCATCCATCCATCCATCCACACACCTGTCTATCCATCCATCTACCATATGATCCATCTACCAAATGATCCATCCACCAAATGATCTATCTACCTATCTATCTATAAACACATTCATCCATTTATCTATCCATCCATCCACTCATCCATCCATTTGTCAGTCCATATTTGATGCATTTCTTTACCATTTTTTGTGAAGTCAGACCAAAGCCCCATCCATCCACCCTTCTACGCATCCATCTTCGTATCCTTCCGTCCACCCGTCTATCCATCCATCCATCCCATCCACAAATCCCTCCGCCCATCTAGCCATCGGTTTAGTTTCCATCCATTTAATATTGGCTGAAATTCAAAATAACATGGCTTACATCTGAGTGCAAAAGTTTGCACCCCCCATGTTTTCTGTGTTAGAATATGTGAAGTGTGTCTGTTTGTTTGTTTGTTTTTTTGTTGTTGTTATTTTTTACATTCCTTCGCTATGTCAGATCCATCCATCCAACTATCCATCCATCCTTTAACCATACATCTACCAAACATTCCATCCACCCATCCATTTCTCCATCTACCTACCTGTCCATTTAGTATGGGCTGATATTCAAAATAACATGTCTTATAAGATATAAATAGTGCAAACTATAACCCATGAGGGGAGCAATCATGACATCATGCATGCTTGTGGTTACTAACCATCCTCCTGTCCCTCCAGTTTTAGTGCTTTCAATGTCCAAACATATCCACATCATCTCAGTAAGGGCTTGTTAATTAGTTGATTAATTGGATGTGGTTCATTAGTTCAGGCTTCTAGGTTTCACTAGAGACCCGGAGGCAGTCTCCATGTTATACTGCCTTTACAGAAAAAAGTACTTCATGTTGTTTTCTGATTTTTGACACACCCGTAGTTGGACCTCTGACAGGTCCTTTGCCCTGAAGCCACCAACCCTGAGTGACAATGTCTTTCATTCCTCTTCGGTAAGCGCTGTATCCTGGGCAGGGTGGTGAAGGATCTGGAACTTATCCCAGGAACACTGGGCGTGAGGCATGGGAATACAGTATGGATAGGAAGACCTTCACAGTGACTGACAATTTGAATGACAGGTCCCGCCATCCTGGACAATTTTTTTTTTTTCTGAATAATTCTGGTTTCCTGGGGTCCCTTTGAGCCCCCTTGAGTTCACCTTCCACCCCATAACGGCACCCACGGTCCAAAAGTGGTCATTTGTTTTAGTGTAAGGAGAGTAATTGGTTGCATTTCCAATAATATCCACATAGAGGCGCTAGACAGCAAAAACATCATAAATCATGGAACGAGTATCCTGCTCAGGCATACACATAGTACCAGATATTAAGGCCATTAACTAATACAGTACGCACTAAACAATACTAAACTGTAAAATCACCTCTCCGGCATGTATAAATCTGTTGTATAAAGTCATTCATAAAATGATAACACACACACACACACACACCCGGCCTGTCAGCACTTTCACCTGTCAATACCGATTCCTTGTACTATTTTTTCGAGGTGTCAGGGCATCTTTGAACCGAACGCTGCACAGCTTGTTTGTCATATTTTGAGAAATCCAGTACTAAATTCAAGTCAATAGAACCCATTTAGAAATTTTCCCCGTCTAAGATGGCGGCGCCGGTGACGTATCTTCTTCACATATACGGGTATTTCCGCCCTGCTTCTGCGCCGCCGTACACGTGCGGGGGGTGTGTCCGGAATCAGCAGCACTTCAGCTGAATGACCTCAGAGTGAGAGAGCGAGAGCGAGAGAGCACACGCGCTGAGTGCGAGAGAGAGAGAGAGAGAGAGAGAAAGAGAGAGAGATTCGTTATTCACAGTAAGTGCACGAGGAGACGTGCACGAGAAGTTGGAGTTTGAACAGAATAACACAAATCCTGTAAGTGTTTCTCGACTTTCTTTCGCTTTTTAGAAAACATTTATGTGTTTTTAAAACTTGAAGCTTTAAACCAATTGAACTGCCTGACGGAGGTGGGTTTTTTTTGGTCTTGTCGTTAGTTGTTGGAAGCGCGTGCGCTTTTTAATTTAAATTTGTAGTATTTTTATTTATTTATTTATTTTTTAAACTGAAACGTCCGTTATTAACGGTTACTCACAGCAGGTGTCATTTTCTGATAAGTCATTCATTTTCTGATTAACAGTTTTAACTGTATATTCACTATATAAAGCAATATTTATTGAGTTTTCATATTTTATATATTATATATATATATATATATATATATATATATATATATATATATATATATATATATATATATTTCTAACGGATGCCTAGTATTCTTAGAACTGCTGTTTTTAGAGCTTTTTGTTCCTGTTCCTCAATGTTATAGACATCACCATGTTGTTTGGGAGATATTTTATAGTTTGTTACTTCCAAGGAAATTATTTGATGACTCATCCTGTACCAGTCTTGTGTTAGACCAATTAAATGCACTGTAGAGTGTATATGCCCCTCCCCCCCAGGGCATGTCTTTCTCTACAGTAGCAGCTCTTTAGGAGAAATATAAGCTGCGTTCGTGGTGCCTTGTAAGTGATTAATTTGAGAGTTGTATCGACGTCATTTCCCACCTCAGCATGGACTGAAAAAGCATGTTTCTTTTTCTTGCTTGCTCTACTTTAAAAATCTACTTTAAATGTACTTTTACAGTTACAGGCCTGAGTGGATACTGGTTCTGTTCTACTATCGTAAACTTTGAATATATTCAAGCAACAGTTTGGACTGAAATTGTAGTAGAGCGACAACAACGAGTAGCGTTAGCAACAACCTAGCCAGCTAAAGTTAGTTATACGAGTGATAACTCTAACTTTGACAGTTAGTATGGTCAGTGTTATAGATTTAACCATGTACCGTGTTTGTATATTAACTGAAGCCAATACTGCGATAAACGAATTTAAAAGTACCGACGGGGGACTTTAGACTGTTCACGGTGAGAGCGGCCATGTTGATTTGACGTCACTCTGTATAAGGGGAAGGAACTCGAAGTTGAGAAGACTACCCCGAGCTGACAAGTTGAAATTTCAGGTTTTTCGGTAGTTTTTACTGGTTGGAGGCGGAGAATTAAAATTCTCGAACACAGCAGTAGTTTGACTTCCACAGAGTACAGTCCCATGTAGTAACAGTATCTCCACAGATAGATTTCAAGCGACATTACATCTCCTGGGATTCATAGCGCAGTCACCATTTTGTGGGTCAAACAAAGTTTGTTCAGATCATTGTGTAACAGGTCAGCATCACAGAAACATCATTCATATGCAACAACAACAAAAAAAAAGTAAACTGTTACACAAGACTTGAATTCTAGCTATCAGTTGACCCACAAAATGGCGGACGCCCCCAGTGACCCGGATGTAAACAAAACTATCTATGGATTTATATTTAGCAGAAAAAGAAAATTGAGGTGTATTTCAGTAACAGACAGTCTTCATTACGACCCAAGACTTGTCAAGGTAAGGATCGTTTTCAAAGCATGTGCTAATCACTTAATGGGTTAAGTAATATAACGTAAAAGTCCAGTTTTGGCGCTTTTGTGAGTGAAGACCAGAGAGAACCCTGTCCATCCCGTGCTGTAACGAAGGAGCTCGTGATGTTTGGGAACTCGTACAAGTGTCATATTTCTCACTCAGCTGTGGATATTTAGGACACGTTTTCCGTATAAGGAAACTGAGTCAATTTCCCTAAGGTCGCAGCCATGAAACCTATTTAAAAAAAAAAAAAAAAAAACCCTCTGTCCTCGTTTTTTTTTTTTTTCTTTTCTTCACTCAGTGGAACAGCGCCACCAGCGCATCAGGTTTTTCCTTCAAGCCCTTCCGGTCGTTGTGACAGAGCTCCCCATGTTCTGTGTTATCTTTTCTTCTTTCCAGCCTTGAACATTCACCAACCTGTGTCTGGTTTAATTTATGACGTCATCCCCTCTGCATATGTTCATTGTTCATGTAGAACTATTGGCACGATTTAAGAAAATGGGCAAGAAAACGATCGTATCAAGTCGTTTTAGATCACATGTTTACTTTAACCCTATTGGTCTGAATTAAAAGCCTTCACACACAGAAGAACATTAAGGAGCTTAAAAATGTAAAGGAGGGTCCAAGATCCTCTACAAGTGTAGGCAATCTTTCCATGTTTAAAAAGATATTTGGTTCAAATAAAGCTGTACAGCATTAAGGTTTGGCATCGTGTTAATATATCAATATTATAAAAAAAAAAATTTCATAGTACACTGAACCCGAGGTGTTAAAAGTATCACAGAATCTTTTTAAAACATATTTATAACAGTTATACACACTAACTTTTATTTAAAGCAGCTGATTGATCTCTCTCTCTCTCTCTCTCTCTCTCTCTCTGTCCCCTGTCAATCACAGAGACACTAGCCATCTGTGAGCTCATGTATGCGGAAGGGGGCGGATAGTGCTATTAGCAAGCTTGTGTATCGTGGTGCATATCTTGCACCGTAGAAATGTCTTTACGTATCATGATATAATATTTGTCATATCACCTGCCCCCGATGTACATGACTTGTTGATAGCGTTGATTATCCCCCCCCGCCCCCCCCCCAGAATAGTCCTAGAACCTTATAATGCCAAGGTACTGATATTATGATGGGTATCGTCTTCGAGTATCGTTATCTCTCTGTCTTGATCATAAACGTGATATTTTTGTCATATCACTTGTTTATGATCAAGACATCACTCATTGCATTGACTACACACTTTATATTTTCTTGGTTTAGAAGTTGTCTTCTCTTCCTGTTCCGGCCCGTGATGACGACGATGCTTTGGCTTGTTATCGTGATTATTGGAAACGCCATAACATGCGTGTTTTATTACATCCATATGCCGCTTTCTTCTCTTTGTTTCAAAGTCATAAGCCAAGAGCTGTCATGTATCATAAAGGTTCTTCTCAGAACTTCTCAGTTCTTCTCATTTCCCTCCGTTTCCTGCATCTCCCATACTTCCACTGCGATCCTTCCAGCTGTTCACTTCCATCACTGTTTCTCCTCATGCTTGCCACTGTGCCATTTGATTAAACATCGTTTTGCTCCAATGAAGCTCAGATTTAGCCTAAGGCCTCCGGAAACGTATAATTTTACAGAAACTACAATTTAAGCAGTTATTAAAAGTTGAGGGCCAGCGGTGGTCAGACCAGAGTTTTCCAGTTGCTTGGTTTTGTTGGTTTGTTTTTTTTTTGGGGGGCTCTGCTGGTGAATACACCAAATTGAAGTCTTAATGCTGTTTTCTCCAGTCTGTAATTTGATATCGGGTTACTTACTGCATGCACGCTGTTTTTAGTCTCTCAGAAAAATCAGTGCTGCTTCTTGGCCTCGTGTTTTTGATCATCACCGATCATGCTAAAGATTTACCATTTAGAGGCCATGGATGCAGGAATACATTCATTTGTCCCTGTATTGTTTTTGGATTCTTATCGAATTTACATCGACGCAGCTTTATTGGACTAATGCTGTAACTGCGTTAATGTGATCAGCTCTCGGTTTTGTTCTGAAATGTCAAAAGGCTCTCAAAGAATCATTCTCCAGTTAATGTGCTCTTGTTCCCAAAACACTTTCTCTTTCATAGCATGTCTCAGGTTTTTTTTGTTTGTTTGTTTGTTTTGTTTTGTACGTTTCTCTGAATGATTTCATGGCCCAGTATAAGTCTGCTTTCAGAGTTCCGGTTCATGAAACCTTCATGTGTCAACTTCAGGGTTTGTAAAGGAGCTAGATTTCTAAATTTAGAAATCATTAGACCTTTATGTCAGGTTTCCAAACTCGTTTTACATTGGCTAGAAATTAAGAAATAAAGACAATAAAATAAATAAATAAATAAATTATTTATATATATATATATATATATATATATATATATATATATATATATATATATATATATATATATATATATACACACACACACACACACACATCTGTCTGTTTCAGCATGTTTAGGTACTAACATCATTCACGTTCGTGAATATATAACTCCTCCCAGTAAAATTCCCGACCTCCGACTAGGAATAACCAAATAAAACGCCCCCTCAACTCAGAATTTCTCATTGGGAACTCGGGAAGGTTTCCTCAACCCCGAGTTCAGCAAGTGAAGTCGAATCAATATGACCTCTCACAGCATGAACAAGTAGCACTTCTTACCTTGAAATGAGTTATACTGTACAGTCAGGGCTTGCAATTTTTCAAAATTACGCAGATTTGGGCCAAGACGCGTCATGTGACGTCATCGCGACACACATTCAGCCAAAGCCCTCTTCGATTCACGTGCGTCGAACATGAGTACAGCTAAAAGGTCTCGTTTACCAACAAACGTCACTGTGAAGAACATCAGTGTGAAAATCGGGCATTTTAGGCCGCAACAATCACAAAAAAACTCCATGAAATCCTGTACGGACCGGACTGTAGTTATAAGCATTAGCTTTAGATCAATCAACATACAGACATATTCACTTGTTAAATCTGTAAAACTGACTATACAGTTCAATGTTTTGAGGAGGAAAACATACATCACTCATCACAGTTAGCAGGCTAGCTTGTTGCTAACAAAAGACGAACATGGAGGCGTCCATGTTTTACTTTTGTTTTCCCCTCACTTTGTAGCTCGAACACACAGAGGTTGGAAAACGTCGTAATTCCGATTTTCGAATTCCCACTTTCGAGGTAAGTTGAATGTAAAGTGAGTTACATTTCCACAAATCCAAACAGAAAAAGGCATTCTACCATGAAAGTACCGGAAAATTGGTTCAATTGAACTACAAATGTGCAAATTCTGACAGGTCGGTTAAGCGAAATCGGGTTCATATGCTGCAAAACCCCACATGCTGGAGATTTATTCTGGGCTCCACACCAAGTTCCGCAGGGCGCCTGTCTAGTAAAGAAACCTTCCAGGATAAATAAAGATGACCTCGTGTGTAGACGTACGAGTGAGATACTTTGAAATGAATGCTCAAAGAACGCTTAAAGAACGCTCAAGCCCTGGTTTCTAGTAAACGTTTTTTTTTTTTTTTTTAATTCTGTGGTTTCCTCAGCCTTCTCCTTCTTTATCATGTCTGCAGTAAAGGGTTAACCCTTTCATGTGTGTAATGGCAAACAGACACGTGGTTCTAGTCGTCTCGCATCATACAACAGTCGTGTACGAGGAGACGATTTGCTGTTCGTGACCCCACTTCTTCCTGCGGCGCACATGTGAGTGGAGATCGGCGCTCAGGAAGCGGTACCGGATGCAGAAACGGCACGACCGTGGACGTCCTCGTTCTCTCTGAAGTCTCCTTCATGACTCGTTTCAGAGCGTTCCACGTCTCCGAGCAGTAGCATGTGGTCTCTCTGTCTCTCTCTCTTTCAGATCCGAGCGATTAGTATCAGACCCCGACTAGCTTCATGCCCCGGTTTAAAGCAAAGCTGGAACGGATTAGGTTTTGCCACTCAGCCAGGTGGCAACTAATCAATCCCAGAAAGGTCCCCCCCCCTCCCAAAGACTGTGGTCGGTGCATGGGTGTAGGACACACGACGTCCTTGCGCTCTAATTTATCCATTTAGCGCACATGGAGGCTCCTTAGATGTTTCTCAACTCTTTACAGTCCGTGCCTGTCGCTGGGCTTAGTGGTGGGCAGTACACCAGTATAAATGAGATACTGGTGGAAATTTGTGGCATGTAGCGGTGACCGAATCTCTCAAACTGGTGCGTTTCCATCAAACAGAAATCAGGAGTCTCTCAAATCCACAAATAAAATGGTGACTTGGAAATAACTGGTTTACAGAGTTTTCTATGAGCCTTATTATAGGATGTTAATAAAGATGGATATTTTAACCACTTTTGCTATTTTAATAATAATGTTTTCAAACCACATGCTGCTGATTTGGTAAAGTTTTCTACTGTATGAATCTTTAAAATCGTAAAATGTTTTACTGACAGTTTCTTAGTCAACCCACATATCGATACACATCATGTAGCGTAGAAATGTCTTGAAATGTCATAGTATGGTCTTATCACCCAGTCACCCACCCCAAATTTGAATAAACAATACACTTCTATCAATGTTGTATTATGTCTAATATCGTTATAGTTTCTATAGTAACAACTATCGGACTTGTACGGTGAATGCTTTACAAAAATTGATTAAAAACGTGCGTTTTTGTTTTGTTGTTGATGCGGTAAAATTTCCTGTGGGGATAATGTACTTGTGTAACATTTATGGAAGGAGTCTCCAGTGTCAGAGGTAAAGCTGTAACTTTAAGTTTTCTGTGGTTTCTCGGGAACGTGATAAGCTCTGTTTTTTTTTTTTTTTTTTTTTTTTTTTTGGTCGTATTAGCTTCAAAAGCGAAAAAAAAGAGAGGGAGCATATGTTTATAGCTGCTATACCATACAGTCCCCTCCAAAACTATTGGAACGGCAAGGCCTAGGCTAGACTGAAGACATTTGAGTTTGACCAAGACCTGCTCATGATCCAAAACATACAAGCTCATCTGTGAAACATGGTGGCGGTAGTGTCATGGCTTGGGCTTGCATGGCTGCGTCTGGAACAAGCTCACTAATCTTTATTGATGATGGAACTCATGATGGTAGCAGCAGAATGAATTCAGAAGTTTACAGGAACATTTTGTCTGCCGGTTTACAGAGAAATGCATCCAAATTAATCGGGATGAACTTCATCATGCAGCAAGACAACGATCCAAAACACACTGCCAACTCAACAAAGGACTTTTCCCCACTTTATCAGGGGGGACAAGTGGAAGGTTTTAGCCTGGCCAAATCAATCACCTGAGCGTAACCCAACTGAGCAGCATTTCATCTCCTGAAGAGGAGACTGAAGAGAGAACCCCCGTCCCCCCCCCCCAAAACAAACAACTGAAAGAGGCTGCAGTAAAAGACTGGAAAAGCATCACAAAAGAAGAAACCAACAATTTGGTGATGTCAGTGAGTCGCAGGCTTGATGCCGTTATTGCAAACGAGGGACATGCAAGCAAATATTAAGTGTTATTTACTTTACTTTAAGACTTATCGGTTCCTATACTTTTGCTCGCCTAAAAATTGGGCGGTCTGATACAAAAGGTTCTATGTTTTATGATGTTTAACACGTGTAGATGTAAATACCAGGAAATAAAAGCTGTAATCCTAAACTCTTGTCTCATATCCGTCTTTTGATCTCAAATCCAAATATCTTTGGTGTACAGCACAAACAAATGAATCGGCCTTGTCGTTCCAATAGTTTTGGAGGGGACTTCCTGTCAGGCCGAAGTGGTGTTGATTTTATTTTCTTATAACAGCACGCCCTTAAGCGATTTATTCCCTGCTCTCCGGCTTCTAGTCTACGAAAAGCTCCTTATTCCTTACAACGATTGTAAAAGTCTACCGCTTACAAGTCGCCCTCGCTCCGTTCACATGGCTGGCAGCTGCAGTTCTGTGGCTGTGCGACGAGGAAATCTGCGGAGACCGCAGGCCTTCGTCTGGACCCGAGTGTTCATTATGAGAGCTTTAAACCCCAAACCGCTGATCTGCACCATGCAATTTTAATAATGCCGGACTTGTTTTCCCATGAGCTATCCTGTACGCTGTCCAGCGTGTCTTCTACCCAAATGCCGTAAACCAGGATTGAAGGAGATTTGAGAGCTAAATAACAGTTTCGAAAGGAAAATCGATAAAACCTTAAACAGGACCATATTTATTGACGTAGAAACTAGAGATATAATACATGAAGCGTCTTTGAATAAGCTCTCCGCCTCGGTATAACCTTTGTATCACCACACTGATCGGTGTGTGTATAGGCTAAAAGATGGCAATCTGTTCACGGATCAGCTTTTTAGACAAGAATCGTGAGCTTTGTGAGATTTAATCAGGAACAGGACACATGGGCGGGGCTTATCCGGCAATTTCGGGCCCACTGACATAATGGTAGACACTGCGGCATTTCCTCTGATTGTTCGTATTGAAGAATGCCCTAGATATTGCTGGCACTTTTACGAATCGAAGATCGTGCGCACACACGTTCGGCAGTCCACGTTAAAACTGAGAGGATACAAAATCTGATTGGTCAGAAAGTGTTGATTTAATATAACACAAGTTTTAATAATTCACAGGTTTAAATGATGGCGCCTGTATTAAACGTTTCTACAGTAACAACGTACGGCTTGACCTGTACGACGGACGATCTGCGTTAATTAAGTATAATAATAAATGTGGTTTCTCAGTAACGCGAGAAGCCGCGTTTTTGTTTTGTTTTCTTGTTGCTTCAACGTCGAGAGAGGGGGGAAAAAAGATGGGTTGGTGAGGAAATGACGGCTTATAGCTGCTATGTTGTGAGTAATAACACGTTAACTTGTTTAGCGGACGATCAACGACAACTGGTGGAGCCATAAACGGGTAAATAGTATGACTTTCTGAATGTGTTCTTTAATATAAAAAAATATATATATAGTAAACATTAGCAAATTGCAGTAGCAGTATAAGAGGAATTAGACATTCCTGGAGGTGCCGTTGAATCGAAGGCTGGAAGAGGATTATTGTCTGCGAAATTACAAGTAAGAGAAGAGTCTTTTTTCCATTTTAATGGCGTGTCTCACACATCCTAGTGCAGTTTATGGGCAAAACCTGCTTCCTGAAGGCCAGAAAAAAACAAAGCGTCCAGGAAATGTCGAAGGACACCAGGAAATTGCCATCAGCGTCTAAACAAACCTCGGGATTATCGAGTTAAAACAAAATTTATGGATTTCCTCGTCGCATCCGTCCCGATTAAATTGCTTTGTTTTTTTTCCACAGGAGTAGAGCGAAGGCGAAAAAGACAGAGGTGGAGAAAGCGAGGATTTCGTCATGCGTAAGGCAGGACAGAGGACCATACAGGAGCGAGGAGGAAGAGGGAGGAAGAAGGATGCAGGTAAGAATGGAGACCTTTTTTTTTTTTTTTTTTCTATCCACAGACAGCGAAGAGTAACGGTCAATATGTGTGTGACATAATGGGCTGGACTTTCCTGCTGTTTCGCGGTGAAGCGAGAGTTAGTTTTACAGCTCTTATACACACATCGTCAAAGTAATTCTGTTTAGGGGTCCAAGCACCAAATAGACTCGGACCTGTGTTCAGTGAGTGGAAATTTCAGGAAGAGAAAGCTCTATGGGTGCAACAAAATATTATTTAAAGAAAGTTAAAGGGGTCCCTGGCTACAAAAAGTTTGAAAACCTTTGTCCAGGTCGTGCCCCTGTGTTTTTTTTTTTTTTTTTTTTCTTTTTTTTTTTTTTCTCCATCATACAACTCCAAGTGTGAAAATTAGAAAGATCTCTTTGGACGCTGAAGAGTAAAACTCCACTAAAAAGTAGCTTAGTTTGCATTACGTTATTTTATTAGGCTAAATCGCATTAAAATGCTCACGGAGCATTTTAAAAGCAAATACTTTTAGTGAAAATAAAGCGAGTGCAGACTTTGGAGTCGAGATTTTTACGTGGATAACTCTGAAATAAGTGGTATAATGGGAATAGAGTGCGCAGTGCCGTTATGACACCCTATGTAGTGATCGTATGTAGAGAATAGGAAGCCATTTAAGGTGGTGTGGATGGGTGTCATGGGTAATAAATGTAAAACCAGGCATTACTGTGGCTGGGTAAATAAAAGCGAATCGGAAACGTTTTGTGATGTTGTGTCGTAAAGTTGCCAGAAAAAGGACATAGTTGGAAAGAGAGAGAAACTTTCAGTTGGTCGCTACACTAATGATACCAGCAAGAAAACGGTGGATCGGATATATCCGATATCAGATCCTGTAACAAATGGCGGAGATTGGAATTTGGATTTGAGAAAGAAATGTATCTTTTGCTAATGGAAATATTTCCATATAAAGAGTCTTGACCGATTTTATTATATTTATACTTTATTATATTTCTCATATTTACAATGTAAGTGATTTTTTTTTTGTGTGTGTATGAAAGATTTTAACTGTGAAGTGCTTCTGTTAGAACAACAACAAAAAAAAAAATTTAAAAGCTTAAAGAAAACAATATGGGATGAGTATCGATATCGGCCGACACTCAGAAAAGAAAAAGTCGTGTCGCGCCGTCTGTAAAGATCAGAGCGCCGTACTGTGAGGTAGATGGAAACACCGGAGATATCAGTAATGATTCCATAATGATCGTGTTTGACAAATCAGTGATCTGCGCTCATTTTTAGCTCCACCCACATGTCCCTGATCCCTGATTGGAACGCCTGGTAGCTGGGGAAGAAGAGTAACTAAATTCAACGCAGGTAGTGACAATGTAAAAATGATAAAACGTAGGATCAGGGATTTGGTGTTGTACTACATTGTATTACATCTACTGATTGGGTGATCTGCGGAGAAGCTTTTGAGTCCTGTACGGTGTGTGTGTGTGTGTGTGTGTGTGTGTGTGTGTGTGTGTGTGTGCTTGTGTACATTTCACGCCGAATCACGCCTTCGATCTCGGGTTTTGTACCTTTTTGTACAGCCTCGGATCAGCTGGTGTAATCCTAGGAAATATGTTCATCGTTCACATCAGCAGTAAATCTCTGCTGCATGCGGCTCTGGGAAACACCTTCGGGTTGGCTGAAGAAGTGCTAACGCTAGTTGTCCCATTGCGCTGTACCTCCGATATGTACACACGGGAATACAAAGCTCCACACTTCGTGCTCGTTATCTCACTCTGTCGCTTCACGTGACGTCGTATCATCCACGGCTGACACTGTAACGGTACGGTCTGGCCCTGATTCCTCTCCCCGAAGACGCTCCTCTATAATGGAGACGCTCCAATTAACCTCTTTCATCCTCTCCTCGCTTAACGTCACTCACACGGCCACTTTAAATGTGTCACGTCAAAGTCTGAGAGAGCGCCAAACAAACCGCCCCTGACCCACATGTTAAAGTTTCCGTATGCAGGGCCGAGTAAAAATAATAGGCAGATTTTTAAAAAAATAAATAAATTTGCCGTAATTGTTATTTTATACGTATACAGTATGCTGTTGGAAAAAGAAGAGAGTACATGTAAGTTTTCCAAGATTTACCTAAAGAAAATAAGTGTAATAAAGAGAAATTGTATGTCGCTAATGAAGGTTGCACATGAAGTAATAAAAAAACAAAATGGAGGCTGAATGCTGTGACCTACGGGATCTACGGTTCAAACCGGTCGATTTTGGAAAGGTTTCATTGTGTTGACTCAACGCATCAAAGCAGCCAGAAGTCATTGGTTTTCAGTGAGATCTGACGATTTCTGGTGACTCAAAGTGGGCGGGGCAAGAGATGTAAATGAGATACGGATCGATTTGCTGACTACCAGGAAGACCTCCGTGAGAGATGCCGATGCGCTGCTTCTTTTTTTTTTTCTTTTTTTTTTTCCCTTCTCGATTATGAAACATGATGTGATGCGTTTTTATAAATGCCGATTTCCCCTCTAACTTTTTAGACTTAAGTTCAGCAGGAATACATTTGTGGTCAAAACGGGCGAAAGGAAGACATCTTCTCACATGGCTAGTTTTGCTACCAATGAAACCATGGTGACTGACAGTAAAATAAATATAGGATACGCCCATTAGCTATGAATATTACACAATTTGAGCGAAGACGAATATTCACTGGCAGAGGAAGACTTTTTCCAAGTTAGATTTATAAAGGTGTTGATTTGATGCAGGGACGTTTTTGAGTGACGTAGCCAGAAATTAATTTCTGAGGGATCAGAGGTAAATATGCTCTGAACAATTAAAGTACGATTCAGAATTGATCATTTAATTATGTCAGGGATGATCTACCATCACATCACCCGAGCTTGCCAATTTTAATAACGTTAAAGGGGTCGTGACATGTTTTTTATTTATTTATTTATTTATTTATTTTAGTATCTTCCCTGAGGTGTAATTATAATATTAGTAAAGGTTTTTTTTTTTTGTGTCCTTTACCTTTAAGACGTCGATGTATCCACCCACTGCTATGATTGGCTAACATCTGTGCCTATGAATTAATTATCAACGCTCCCTGCCATAACACATGCAGAACTGTTTTTAGTGACTGAACGCCAGTGGGCGGGGCCAACGGTGCGATGTTCTAAAAGTAGGTGTCGATGTCTTGCCGTAGGGGCAGTCATATGCAAATGTATTTGCCCGTGTGACGTCACAAATCCGGGAGAAACGTATTAAGCTATGAAACTTGCAGGACGTTTTAATGATCAAGGAAAATTTGATTTCTCACGTCATGACCCCTTTAATAGTTGTAGGAAATCGAAAACTTTTATGACGGCGGAAATGAATAACATGACTTGCTAGTAGTAATAAAGAGCAAATGTCCTTTAATCTTATAAAACCATTTTTTTTCTCCACCGCGATATCCCTGCGCTCGGAGTGTAGCTAGCTGCCTAGTAGCTTTCAAACCGAAACGCATGATCCTGGTTTGTTGAGCTCGCGTCCAGATTCAGAGACGCGTTCGTTTGACGCGTGTTGTGCGGTTAGATATGGAGGAGTCCTAACGACGACTTCGTTGAGCTCTTAGGAACGTCGTTATAGCAAAATATCTGCGCGGGACACGTTATTTAACGCCCAACGTGTTGGTATTTTGGTATACATTCTTGGTCTAGGTGAGATAGGAACCAGGTGACTAGATATTTTCTTCCTTATACAGTATGTCTGACATTTTTTTTAATGAATTTAAAGAGAAAGTTGAAGAAGACAATCTGTAATGCAATCATTTAAACCACTTTATCATCTCTGAATGTCTACACAGTGTGTATATATAGCTAGATTATTATTATTATTATTATTATTATTGTTAATATTATTTGCTGTGGACGATATTATCTCGTCATAACTCCCTGGATAAAGCATTAAGTGATGAGCAGCGAGTTTGTGTGAAATTGTTTATTTTTTTTTGACATTGTGCTTACTGATTTATTGCGAATTGCGTCTCCTGTGGCGTTTACTACTCTCACAAAAGCCTCCTGTGTTCCTCGTGACGGCGTTTCTGCAGCCCAGAGCCAAACCGAGAGGAACGAGCGGAAACTTGGCACCTCGGCGGCAGACACCGCAACGCCGCAGGGTTATTAGCTTCTAGATTCCCTTAAACACACGATCGATTACGTAACCACGCTCAGAGCTGCGAGAACTGCACTCGGGCTTTATAGACCTTTCACTCGGTGAGTCAGTCGCTGTTCACTTTCTCTCTCGTTCACACGCTCCCACGTTCACACACACAGACACACACGCAGCCGCGAGGAAACAATCTTTGATTTTGTACAGTGTAGTTTTGTGTTATTGAAATTGATTACACTCGTTTTACATTAAAAAATTCTCCTTTTTAGTTTTAAGTCATGTATGTTTTTACTAGACATTAAATAAAAATGTCATATCATCATACCAAAAAAAAAAAAAATGCAACTGCTTTGTTGATCTTTTATTATTTTTTATTTTTTTTACCAAAATTGCTCCATAATTGCTCAGTAGTTGGGCGAAATGGCCAAAATATCACATCACGATACTTACGATGCACAATATGCATCACGACGTATAAAGCCGCGAACGACCCGCCAGCGAACGAGTTGCGTTTACAAAAACAAAAAAAATAAAACACAATGAAAAACTGGGTGTGCTGATGCTTTTGAAGGAGAAATTGAAAAAAAAAAAAAAAAAAATATATATATATATATATATATATATATATATATATATATATATATATATATGTGTGTGTATATATATATATATATATATATATAGTAACTTCAAATCAGCAGCTTCCAGTAAGTTTATGGTGTGTGTGTGTGTGTTTAAAGATATCACAATATTTCAAATTATGTAACAATACACTTTTCTATCAGGATGTCGATATTATATCGTCGGATCGTCCAGCCCTACGCACCCTATTGGTCAATTCTACAAGGTGCAGTGTGTGTGTGTGTGTGTGTGTGTGTGTGTGTGTGTGTGTGTGTGTGTGTGTGTGTGTGTGTGTGTGTGACATTTTTTAACAAAGAAATATTTATTAAATGTAAGCACTGAATCACAGAGCTACACGATAGCTTTGCTGTTTGGTACGTGAGGCGTAAAGTGGGAGGCGTAAAGTGAGGACATGAGAAGGAGGAAAGGAGCAAAAAACAAAAAGGACGTCGATCCTCTTCACGTGAAATAACGTGGATATGTCGTTGATGCTTTCATTTCTTTTCATTTCTTGTGTCTCCTCTCTTCTTCCTTTTCTCTGTTGCATTGTAATTGACTTTTTAAAATCCTGTCTTGATGTTGAAGAGGTGCAGACTGATATATGGTGTAGCCCTGGGGTAAGATAAGGACTCTCTCTCTGTGTGTGTGTGTGTGTGTGTGTGTGTGTGTGTGTGTGTGTGTGTGTGTGTGTGTGTGTGTGTGTGTGTGTGTGTGTGTGTGTGTGTGTGTGTGAAAGAGAGAGAGATGGGCCTGTCGGAGCAGGCCGACTCCTCTGCGCTCTGACTCTAGTCATGTTGTGAGTAAGCAGGTTTAGTTGTTGTTGTTGTTGTTGTTTTTTTTCTTTAAAAAAAAAAAAAAAAAAAAAAAAGATCCATTAGCGTTGTTGTCTCAGCTGTGATGGTGCCCACGTCCCCGCTGACTCAGCAGCGTCGCTCTCTTTGTGTCTCCACACACTCCAGGAAAGTTTATTCTGCTCATTCTAATCCGTTATCGTTTCTATAGTAACAGCTCATTCACAGGGACTTATAAAAAAAAAATTAAAAAAAATTTAAAGTGTGTAATCGTTGATGCGGTGAAGTTTTCTGTGAGCAGCTGTCTCTCTTAAAACATTTGTAGAAGGAGTCTCCAGTGTCAGAGGTCAAGCTTCAAGTAACAGTTTTCCGATGGAGGAGTTTATGGACGTTCCACGGCATTAAATGTGACTACAAATGGATAAAAAGTATGACGTGTCGTCCTTTAAAAAGTACAAACGATTAGAGTGGCATCGGTGTAAGAGGAATAAAACACTTCAGGCCGTGCCGTTATAGGAAAATAATCAACTTCAGGGTGGTAACGGTAACTCCGCTTCATCACATCACCTCATCGTTGATTATTTTCCTATAACAGCACAACCCAAGGATTTTAAAACCTGATGGTCTGACATCTGGCAACCCTAAAACTTTTTTTTTGTTTTGTTTTTATCCGTGAAATGATGATTCTCCATTGTTCATTGTTCTCTTTTTTTTATTGGACAAGCTCACAGATGACACACCTCTGTTGGTATTTTCTTTATGTTAGACAAATTAGACGGAAAAAAACCCCGTAAACGCGCCTGTAGTGTAAATCACAGTAGCATTAAAAAAACAAAAAACAAGTTAATGAGTCAATTATGGACTAATTGAGGAGCCTTGTGAAAATCGGTGGCTTGTGGAAAACGACCGTAGACGGATGTTTAAACGAGTCCGGATGTCAGCGGATGGTGGACTTTTATCGGCGTAATAACTCCAAGATGTTAAACGCTTTATTTTGTTGCGTGGGTCCCAGATGTGCTCGCCTGCTGTGAGTTTACATCTCCGTTTAATCGTCCTACTTTTTATTATTCCCCTCCCCAAGATGTGTTTTCTAAACATGTCGGTATGTTCCTGCATGCCGTCAAACCACGAGCGTTAAAATGTCTTCGTACATTACGTTCTCTGGAAATTGACTCGTTAAAACCTTTCAGCAAAGGGGGAAAAAAATAAAATAAAATAAATACATTTTTGGTTTTTTGTTTGAACGTTCCAGAAATCGGATTTAGATCCTCGCCACGCTTTAGTACCAGAGAGCTACAAAATGCAAATTATTATCCAAATGGATTGTTGTCGTTTTAATGATGAAGCACTTTCTACTCAAGTGGATTATCGTGACTGATCGGTGAACGCTCTACGACGTCACAACATATAAGGGTGTGAAAACTTTTGCTCGCCACAGCTGCCATCTGGTCAGCATCCATAAATCACTGTGGCCATGCTGTAATTAAAGGAACAGGAAGGAAGCTAAGGAGAGAGAGAGAGAGAGAGAGAGAGAGAGAGAGAGAGAGAGAGGAGTGTGGTGTGGACAAACATGTTATACTTCATTTCAACCCTTTTATATTTAGATGACTTCCTGCTTCCCGTGCAGTCGACAGGAAGTGTTCTCTGTTTTGTTTTTTCTTTCCCCCCCCCTATTGACAAAAGATTACATCATCCAGGATTAAACGAAGACACTCGGATCGTTACTCTACACTTTCACGTCGGTATTTAACCCCGTCAGATGTCCGAAAGATCCGGACTCGTCCTCTCGATTGAATCCTGGATTCTGATTGGTCACAAGGTGTTGATTCGTGTTCTATAACAGCAGCTCTGACACTAGTGCAGGTTTACAGTAATGCGTTCGTTCTGATATGTTGCCGTTTCTATAGTAACAGCTTACAAGCGGCTTAAAAACCGTGTGTAATCGTTGATGCAGTGAAGTTTTCCATGAGGAGACGTTTATTTAACATTTATGGAAGGAGTCTCCGGTGTTAGCTTTGTAACGGTGAGTAACTTTTCCCGACATCTGACATCAAACTTAACTGCAAATGGATAAAAAGTGACGTGTCGCAGTTTCTTCAATCGGTAGTAAATTGTAATACGCAGATTGCTGTGGTGTAAGAGGAATAAAACACTTGAAGACGTGCCGTTAAAGGGGTGGGAACGGTAACTCTGCTTCATCACCCCGTTCATCACCGTTGTTGATTATTTTCCTGTAACCGCATGCCGCCAAGTGTTTTATTCCTTGCTTTGTTCGTGTTAATGCTCGAGTTTCACTTTACAAACTTTGTATTTCCGATCGTCGTCAGACTTTTATGTTTGGTTATAATCAGTTTATGCCTAGTTTTTGTTTTTTTTACTATATAAGCACCATCATAAGAGGGGATAAGAGGGGAATCTCTTCCTTTATTAGCTAAGGTAAAAGCTCGAGATTACAGTCTCGCTCAGTCGCCCACAGCTAAAACAGAGCTTTTTATTTCTGATGTTGTTTGAAGGCTTTCATGTAAAATGTCGGAGATTCCTGACGCCTTGCAGACTTTCTGTGCCGCGTGAGTCTGAGGGACAATTCTGTGAATTTCAGCACCGCTTCTCTGCAACACGACGGGACAAAATGTTGGCTCCGACAGAATCCGATATTTGTTCAGAGCGACTGCGCGAACTCGCCCCAGTAATCCGGGGTAAAATGAGTCACCGCGAATGTATCACTCTCATTTTGTCAGCACGTATTTAGCTGCAGCAAGGCTCCAAACCCTGATTTCCACCACATATGAATGATTTATAGCTGGATAAATATTTAATCTTGGCTGAATGAGGCAGCACGGGGAGCGGAGTGGAGTAGAAATATAACACTGACTGCATCATTATGAACACGGGCATAAAAAACATAAACCTCTGACACATTTCTAATGTACTGGACCTGGTGTAATAATTTAAACTAGGGGTGGGCAATATAGCAGGAATATCACAGTACTTTATGACATTTACACAATATTCGTATGTATATCTAACAATGTGTATTGCGATGGAATTTATTCGTCAATTGTTCTCAGGAACGTTTACGCAACACAGTTTGTTTGTAAAAACGTTCGTTAAAAGTTAAAATCACTTACGTTCCCCTACGAAACTATTGGAACTGCAAGGCCAATTCATTTGTTTGTGCTGTAGACTGAAGACATTTGGGTTTCAGATCAAAAGATGAATATAAGAAGAGATGTTAGAATTTCAGCTTTTTATATATATATATATATATATATATATATATATATATATATATAGCCAAATAGCTCTTGGTGAAATCCTTCAGTTTCACCTGTGAAAGACTGCATTTGTTGTTAAAAAGGATAAGCCAACATGAAGACCAGAGAGCTGTATATGGGAGAAAAGCAAGCCATGGCCTTGCCGTTCCAGTAGTTTGAGAGGGGCTGTATTTATTTCAAATACACACCATTTTAATAAAAACTCAGTCGCCTCATATTGTTGACTTGGAAAAAAAAAAAAAAATCCATAAATTATGTAGAATAAATTCGTACTAGACGTTCAATTAGGACAAAAGTAACGGCACACTATAAAAGGTGGAGGAATTTGTGTGTTTTTTATGGTAGCTGATGCTCTGCAGTGGCTGAGCTGCATTACTGGAAGATTTAGTGCGTTTTCACCTTTCCGTGAGCTTTGCCTTTTATGGAGTTTTGTGGGCGTGGCTAAATGTAAAGTGCGCCTTGAACACTTTTGATACTTTTACGAACCTTTTTTGTGAATCTGGTTTCGGATGAAAACTTTTACACACAACTCTTCTAATATTTAATAAATGGTGTTCTAGTCTTAATCGTGCACCCAGCCGTAGTTCCACTTCATTCTGAAGTGATCATAAGTGTGTCCTCCTCTTCTTAAACGCTACGCACTTCCCCGGGAGTTGAAACTGACGACCATTTGGCGTGCGCTTCAACGTCAGTTTCCAAAGCCGAAGTCAGTGTTCTACTCTCGCACAATTGCTGACACTTGTGAGCTTCTAGAAGTGTAAGAAGGGATAAGTGTTCAGATTTCACAACTCACTCACACTTGTGCTCACACTGTGCTATTTATTTTGCGTGTGTGTGTGTGTGTGTGTGTGTGTGTGTGTGTGTGTAAGAGAGAAGTTTGGAAGGTCTGCGCTTTTAGAGATGGGCTACACTCCTGGCCCACACACACGTGCTGTTTTTTTCACAGTTTAATGGAAAGCTGTAGGTATTTAGAATCGGTTTCAAAGCATAAGGCCCTGGACCACAGAAAGAGCTGCTTTTTTGGCTCTTGGAATCATAAAAAGTTGTTCTCAGATTTCCCCCGAGGGGGAAAAAAAAACACGACGCCCTGGCGGTGCATCCGTCTGTTTTCACTGTGGGTTTTAACTGGCTGGAGAGAAAAGTGCCACTGGTAATGATGGCTGTAATGAGATTTTTTTTTTTTAACGAGGCTGAAGATGTAGTGCCTGGAACCGAGCGGTACACGGCAGGACCGTTCACAAACACGGAAAAAGCACTAAAAAAAAAAACCGGACAGATGGACACCGGAGTTGTGATGATTATGATGATGTGGTGTTTTGACGAGTGAAAGGTGCGAGTTTCTGTGTGAATGTTGCTCTTGCTGCCTTTCTGTTATCACACAATTAAAATCCCACAATGCCTTCGGGTCATTAAAGGCTGTCATTAAAGCCCGTGTCAACTTATTCTCACGACCATTCGATTGCATAATAATTTTATCCGCAGCTGCTCACATGCACAGGAACTAAAGTGACTTCTTTCCTGCTCACTCAGACTCTTTTCCACGTGAACGACCGTGATGCTACAGTGTCATGCCTTTTAAAGTCAATACAGAGAAGTACGCCAAGACACACTGCTTCGTTTCTGACTCATGACTTGTGTAAAAAATAAATAAATAAATAAATAAAGTGCCGTGAAAAGTCTCCACTGTTTTTCTTTTTTCTTCACACCACTCACTCGTTCTCGGTTGCTTGTGTCAATCATGACGTGTCCACATGAATGAGGATTCACATTTCTTTCCTTATTAAGGAACAAATCTTTAGCGTCACATCTCGACAGAGGCATTAATTTGCTAAACTGACACAAAATCAGGCTTTTTGTGCGTTAACCCCCTCCCTCGGTCCTTCTCTGTTCTGTTATTGAAGCGTGATGGGGCAAAGACAAATACCAGTGACTCAGTCATGCTAATTGTTTGCTTCCCCTCCTCTGCCTTTTATTTCTTTCAAGGTGGTGAGGCCTTGAGCCCCAGGTTCCACCATAAGGCTCTGGAAGGAGGTCTTACAGTCCCAGGTGACGTAGGCAGCGGCCCCCTGCCGGTGCAGCCGTACCCCACCGAGGACGTCCTGAGGTTGGGTTTGTCCAGAGGAGTGTCCCTGTCTCTCCCGTCCTCTCCGATGCTGCCTCCCCGACAGCCCTACGTGCTGCCTCTCAGACCCAGCACCAAGTCTCCAGGTACATGGCGAAGAACTTAACATTGACATTAGGACCTGTGGGAACCCGTCCGCACTTTACTGTAGGAGTACAGCGCCATCTGTTGGTCATGGTTTATAAATTCAGAGTGATGATGCTGTGGCTGTGTGTCTGATCATGCCTGACAAGAGAGTGTATGCATGCCTGGGTCGAATTTATTATTTTCGTATACATTTGCTTCCTTTTTACACAGCAGATGTGCAAACATCTATGGTTTAGCCAAGCATTTATCGGTTTTGATTCGTTGCTATGGCGACACGTGAAAACTAAGCTTCTCTACCTTTTCAGTTCGAGCAACAAATGCAGACTGAAGTCTCCTTGCAGAATAAAACGGGAAAAGCCAGACATGTGCGGATTCTTTATAATAAAAGCGCAGGATGTAATGTCCGGTCTACTTCAGATTTTTTTTTAATGTAATATAAAGATTATATTATGTACTTTATTATAGTTTTCTTGCCATTTTTGTAACAACTGTATACAGTAAGCTTGTACAGTCAGATGGTTACTGCATTTAAAATGAGTTTAACCAACATGTTTTATCATTTGTGCCATAAGTAAAGTGGCATTTTAAAAAATAATAATAATAATTTTTTGTGTTAAAATTCCCTTTTCCCTCTTCGAGGATTTTTCTTGTAAGCAATGTTGGCACGTCTGATAATCCCCAAACCCTCGACTTATTATTCCTCTTAAAGCGTATTATTTGCTATGTACACCGTGTGTAAGTGTGTAAGCATGATGGTGAAAAATGCTAGGAGATCTTTAACCCTTTGCTGCATGGTGTTGCCATATGGCAACAATTAATTCATCTTCAATTTTTTGATGGGCAATAATACAAAACTACTATTCTCCTATGTACGTAACCGGGGAAAAAAGGGGGCTTTAACTTTGACATAATAAAAAAATGCCATGTCACACGACTAGGAAGTTTTCCAAGCACCTTTTCCGCAATCAGATGGCATGGTGAAGGGCATCATCGGAGGGCTCTCAAAATTTGATGAATTTTTCAATATTTAGGCAAAACCATTTGGGGGGGGAGGATGTAAATGCTATCTGAGGAGTTAACGTTCATTTTTTTGTCATTTAAACAAGTTTATGTATTTTGAGTATTCTGTTTAATGGTAAAATGTAATTGTTGCCATATGGCAACAACATGCGATAATGGAAGTGTGGAATGCGCATTCATGAATTGAAACAGGACTACATAGCAAAAAAGACACTAGGCTTCTCTAATAGTATATTTACTTTTTTTTAACATACGAAGTAAGAAAAACTTGTAATTTCAGACATTTTGCAACTGCACCTTATTTTCTAAATTTTCTGTTTCAAGAGAAAGAATCAAAAATTTTCTTCACCAAAAACATGCTTGGATCTAATTTTTGCATGTATTTTGAGTAAGTAAATCCATCCAAATACTTTTTGCAGATGTAATTCCCTCCTAGAAGATATAACTTTTAGATGTCTACTACTGTAGATGCATTGTGAATGGAATCTCATACAGTGTTATTTTGGACTATATGATACTTTCCACCATTGCACATTGTTGCCAACAATTAACCAACACTTGGGTCCCCCCCCCCCAACAATAGTAGTAGTATGCTCAGACCCTGACCTATTGAACTAGCTTGAGGGAATGTTTTTGACTGAGGTTAAAAAAACACGCCTGGATAAGTCCTTCTGCGAAAAGTCACATTTAATTTAATTAAATTCAATGAAAAAACCCGCAGTACCATGACTGACCACCGCGGGGCCTCAGCTCACAGGTTGAGAACCAGAGGACTTTCTGTGGCTTAAAGTAGAGTAAAGTAGAGTTCGTTCTGTCCTTAGAAATTAGATGGTCAGACAAACACTTATGCATTTCTGATGCTATGATCTCCTGTGTCCAGCATGTGATATTTATTATATATTTATTTATTTATTTATTTATTTATTTATCCCGTGTCCTGAGACAGAGCTGACATTCCTCGCTCCTGATTCACGCTATCTTGTTTTTACAGGTGTATTTGTGTGCTTCAAAGACATTCTGGCTTTGAAGCTTCATGATGGGACTTAGTTAGAGAGAATGGCGCGCACACACACACACACACACACACACACACAGCGATGAATAGGGTCAGCTAGGACAGTACCAGCATGAGGAACTATTTAAAGTGCGTAAATCAATTACAGCCCCATGATTATGGACTGAATCTGTTTGAGAGAACAGCAGAGCTGCTTGCAAACATGAAGGAAAGTTCTGATGTGCACACACACACACACACACACACACACACACACACACACACACACACACTCCAAAGAGACTCAGCCTTAATCACCCACCTTAAAACCCCATCTGGAAAGATTTAACTAACTAACTCTCTCTCTCTCTCTCTCTCTCTCTCTCTCTCTCTCTCTGTGCGCTTTCTCTCTTCCCTAACTCCTCCCTTTATATCATTCCTCCTCTTCTCCCCCTCTCTCTTCATCTGCTCTGTGTGTGTGCGCGTGCAGGTTCTGTCAGGAAGCCTAAGCATGCCGAGAGCTCATATATTCCCGTGGATGCGGTCAGCTGGTGCCTGAGGAGCGAGGAGAACTCCGGTGAGCTCTTTCTGTTTTAACAAGCTGAACATTCTGCACGTGTAAACTTCTGTTATCGAGGATTGGGCCGATACGATGGTGTGATATGGATATCTCAATAAATTAGGTTGCAATACACTTATTGAATAAGTGTATATATTGAATAAGAATGCGGCCATGTTTTAAAAAATGCTGCCACCAGCGTTTTTTTTTTCTTTCTTTTTCTCATCACCAATGTTGAAAAAGTTCAACTTTTGTGACGTTATGCGCTTCTTTACCTCCTGACCAATCAGGTCGCAAGTTGGCGTGTGGACAAGCGAGGAAAACAAACATGGACGGGAAAATGCCGGTGAAAAATGAATCACGTTAGTGTCTTGTTAGTGAGTGAATAAGAGGAGATTTACGAAATGATGAATCAAAAATATCTCATTGGTAATATTCAAAAACTTTACAGCCTGTGCATTTTTGCACACAGCAAGCTAGGCTAGTTAGTTAGCCGATACCAGACTAGCTAGGATCAAGGGAGAGAGATGGAGAGATTGACTAACATGGAGGGGTGGAAGAAATAAAACTTCGATAAAACTTCTGTAAAATAAAAGCCTAACCCTTAAATGTCACTGTATAATGTAAAGTATAAGTTTGGAAGATTCTGTGGACTGTCTGTCTGTCTGTCTCTCTCTCTCTCTCTCTCTCTCTCTCTCTCTCTCTCTCTCTCTCTCTCTCTCTCTGTCTGTCTGTCTGTCTCTCTGTCTGTCTGTCTGTCTGTCTCTCTCTCTCTCTCTCTCTCTCTGTCTGTCTATCTCTCTCTGTCAGTCTATCTCTGTCTATCTCTCTCTGTCTGTCTGTCTGTCTCTTGCTCTTTCTCTGTCTCTCTCTCTCTCTGTCTCTCTCTCTCTGTCTCTCTGTCTCTCTCTCTTGCTCTCACTCTCTTTTCTCTCTCTCTGTCTTGCTCTCTGTCTAGTCTCTCTCTTTCTCTCTCTCTGTCTGTCTCTATCTCTCTCTTGCTTTCTCTCTCTTTTCTCTCTCTCTCTTGGTCTCACTCTTTTCTCTCTCTGTCTGTCTTGCTCTCTGTCTAGTCTCTCTCTTTCTCTCTCTCTCTCTTGCTCTCACTCTTTTCTCTCTCTGTCTGTCTTGCTCTCTGTCTAGTCTCTCTCTTTCTCTCTGTTTGTCTGTCTCTCTCTCTCTTGCTTTCTCAATCACTCTCTCTCTCTCTGTCACTTTTTTTTCTCTCTCTCTGTCTCTCTAAATCTTTCTGTTGCTCTCTTTCTATAAAATATATTAATATTATATATATTATATATATAATATATAATATATTAATAAAATATACTAATAAAATAAATATATATATATATATATATATATATATATATATATAGAATGTGTGTGTTTTTTCCTCATACATTCTTCTATTATTTATTAGTGTATAAATGTTTTATGTGTGCTTTGAGGGAAAATGTGCAGCAGATACCTGAAGAGTGTGTGTGTGTGTGTATGTTTGCGCGCGCACACCTGTGAGCCTCAGAATTCCTTAAACACACACACACACACACACACACATATATATAATCACATTCAGACATGTGTTCTTCTCTTTAAATGCATCCTATCTGTAACCGTGATCTGTAACCGTGACTGTTGTTTTTGGACACGCTCTTCGGACTTTCTATTTCAGGCGCTCCAGCCCGTGCTCTGCCCTTTCATAAAATTACACACCATCGTTCATAAAGCGAACGTGTACTGTACATCTGTCATTTCTCAATATTCAACAGCAACCTGATTTGGGCTCCTTGGATGAAAGTGGAGCGCTCTATCTCTCTCTTTTTTTTTTTCCCCCATCATATTTATTTGAGTAATTGGCAATTATGAGTGGATTTCAGCTGCAGAATCACTACGGTTAATAAAACCCCTCCAGTCATTCCTTTTTTTCTTCTCTTCAACCAGACTCAGGATGGCTTCTCGATCACTATAATGACCTCCACAGGTCAAAGGGCAATGATTACAGGATTTATAAGTGTTCCCGAGCAGGAAGTGCATTAGATATTTGTTCCTGGGCGATTACAGAATCTCTGCTCATCCTGAATGGGACAAAAAACGCTGCGTGATGTCATTAGTCACCTCTGTGCTTTTCAACACTGCTATTGGATTAAAGGACATCTTAGTAGGGATGCACAAATCTAATACTGATAATACTTCAAGAATAAGAGTAATCAAGATGGTGTAAAGATGATCGATTGATGCCACAGTGCTGATGGATTCTGATTGGTCAGGAGATGTTGATTGATTTGCTATAACACCAGCTCCGAGATTAGTGCCGGCACTGTCATGGATTTTCTTGGATTGTCCCCAACCCTGTTCCTGGAGATCCACCTTCCTGAAGACTTTCGCAACAACCATAATCATGACCTGATCATCTAATCATTGCCTTAAGTTCGTGATCAACTAAAACAGGTGTGTTAGATTTTGGTTGGAGGTGAAACCTGCAGGAAGGTTGAAGAAGAGGGTTGGTGACCACTGCTCTAAGTACTAATACTTAAGGTTAAATTCATAAACTAGCCCATCCCCAGTCCCATGTTATAATGCCTGGAAGTCCAGTTAACTAGGCTAAAAGTGCCAGCTAACCTAATTTATCCCGGTAGTATGACAACTTCTGTGCATTAGTATAGACCATGGAAAATAGGCAAGTTTGTGAATCCTTGCAAGGGTGACTTTATATAGCCAGTGTTGATCCTGTCCTAATAAACTCTGCTCCCTTTAAGCTGTGCATATGCATGGTTGTGCACCTCTGATGATGCTTCCATGCAGAAAAAATAAAACTTGCACAGAAGTCCGCAACAAAACCAATGTTAATCAATTGGAGTAACTGACAGATGATCGCAGTGCCCAAAAAAACTAGATAGAGTCTAGATAGTGTGGTGTTCTAGAACAATGTGTTTTGGTGAACTGTACTGTGGTGTTCTTCATCTAGTCACTGTTTCCACACACTGATTCTCTAGCACAATGGTCCGCAACCCTGTTCCTGGAGATCTACCTTCCTGAAGACTTTAACTCCAACCATAATCGTGCCCACCTGACCATCTAATCATTGCCTTAAGAAGTTGTTGATCAACTAAAACAGGTGTGTTAGAATTTGGTCGGAGATGAAACCTGCAGGGTTTGAAAGAGTCACAGAATTTGTCAAAGAGCTTGCGAAAGAGTCACAAATGCGACAACAAGGAGGTGTTTTGCTCCAGGGTCAGTAGGGAGTCCTCTGGGCAACTTGATGACAAAATGGTTTGATGGAAAATTTCTGCAAAAAAAAAAACCCCAAACAAACCTGGAATCAAAATCCCAAAATCCAAATATTCACTCCTGTAATGCATACTAATCTGTAGCTATGGCAACATTCTGTGTCATTTTGCTCGGGGCAATGACCGGCATTTTCCCACTCTCTCTGCTCTGCGTTTCGTCCTGATGATTCAGTTCTAATGAGTGATAATCATTTATGCAGCAGCGTTCCTTCATCACGCACCCATTAAAGCCCGCTGAAATTCTTCATTAATGCTAAAACTGCTCTCGAGCATTTCTGCGATTGTTCCTCCTGCCTCTCTGCGCATGTTTCTACCATTAGATGCAAAAAATAACCCTGGGATTGACAAGCCTGTAATTTACTTGTCATATCCAGAGGGAAAAGTTACTGTTACTGTAAAATCGCAGCGTCGGTCCAGCAGGCGCTGGCCGAGTGGGTTCGTTTAAAAACGGCCAAAGAAAATGGAAACTGGATTAATGATCCAACAGCAGTTTATTGACTGGAGCATTTGTTAGAACATGTGTAAATATACAGAGGCTGAGTCTGGGTCCTTATGAATCGTTTCTCTTTCCTGATGATAATAGATTCACTAGGCTTTTTAATGACCGTCCAATACGTCATGTTTATTAAGTTTCTCCAAGTGAGGAGAGGTGGGAAGAACAGCAGCTTGGCATTGTCTCTATTTTTAACTTGTATCTCAGGCATCCGTTGCTCATGCCACTTTGAGGATCTGTGGTAACCATCATCAGGTTGTTTTGTTATTATCAAGTGCTCACTCAAGGGTGTTTCTTGTCATGTTAAAGAGAACAAAAAACGCCTTGACAGATTATACAGTGTGTCCCAAAAGTCTCCATACATATGAGAAATGAACACACTTTAACAAAACGTGGTTCTGGCAAACATAGCCCCCTATGTATGGAGACTTTTGGAGACACCCTGCAGTATATTTGCAGGGAATCTTCTGTTTGTCCAGATACACAGTGGTGTTGGATTAACTTCTAACATCAGAAAGCAGAATAAACACTCAAACACGCTCTGTTAGATACGAGTTCCTAAACTGAGCCAAAGGACAGAGCAGTAGCGTCGCAGAAATGCCGTGTGAAGCACTGGAGTGTTTTAAACGACTTATTTCTATAGTTACCTAATCATTTATTTAGAAGTTCCACGTTCTTTATGCATGAGTGATTGGTGCGATTTCTGAATGCACTTTGTAAATGTTTGTTTAATTTTTCCCGCCGTGTTTCTCACCAACTGACTGAACAAGTTCTCGGAGTATGCTCTCAACCCTACTCGTTCATCTTGGTTCATTTAATTACACTATATGGCAAAAAGTATGTGGACACCTGACCATCACACCCGTATGTATACCGATTTAGTCCCCCCTTTGCTTTTATAATAAGCTCCGCTCTTCTGGGAAGGCTTTCCGCTAGATTTTGGATCATGGCCGCGGGGATTTGTGTTCTTTCAGCTGCAAAAGCACTAATCAGTTCAGGTGATGTCGTCGTTCCTGTTCATCCCAAAGGTGTTCAGTGGGGTCGAGGTCAGGGCTCTGTGCAGGACACTCCAGTTCTTCCATTCCAACCGTAACACGCCATGTCTTCATGGAGCTCGTTTTATGCGCAGGCGCATTGTCATGCTGGAACAGGTTTGTGTGCTTCAAACTTTGTGGCAACAGTTTGGTGAAGAACCATGTATGGGTGTGATGGTCAGGTGTCCACAAAGATGTGAAGACGCGACTAGTTATTTAACATCGGCTTGGTGTATTGGACGTGCTTTTTTAGAGTGTCTTTGTAAACAGACTAACACTAAATGGCTCCTGTTTGCGCCATGCTGCGGATTGTAGCTGGATGAAGCTTGCCACTGGAGGAGTCCCGAGATATTCAGATGATCAGAGGAGCTGTTGTGGTCTCGGGCAGTAAGAACAGTATGAACCCAGTCGCCCTGTGTGTCCTGCTTTAGAGGGAAGGCCATAATAATCCATTCTCTAACTGAACTCCATGATCAGCACGGCTTCTTGCAGAAACATAAAAGATCTCTTGCTTCATTTAGAGAAGCAGCAGTGCTCGTAAGATGTTCTCGAGTAGAACAAAATTCTGGGTGTATGTCTTCTCTTTTTTCGGCATTTGAGACATGACAGGAGAACGCTAGTCCTGTTAGCAAGCGGATAGATAGCATTAGTTCTTCTCCTGGACTCAGATCCTGTGATAACAGATGTCCCTGCATGCCTCCAGACTGCCATTCTGGCTCTTTTTTTTTTTTCCTTCTCTCTCTCTCTCTTTTTTTTTTTCCCCATCTCTCAGCTTTATCCTGCTACTTTATTACTTTATCCTCCTTCCTTCTGTCTCTTATGGATTCTTCCTCTTTTATCTAAAATCTTCATGGTCACCTCTGAACACCCATGCATTTTTTTTTTTTTTTTTTTTTTTTTTTTTTTTAGAATTTGATTCATCCTCGTTTATTCTGTGTGTGAAGGAGTGAGGGCATGACGTGGAGCGAGGGATGGAGAATGGAGGTGAGGAAAAAGGGGGGGTGGAAGGAGAGGAGAGGTGGCCGAGCAGATTTTTAGCATGCAAATAGATTGCAGTGTTAAGAAGAAGGAAGAAGCACTGTGTGAGCAGAGCGAGATTGAAGACGAACAGGAAGAGGCGGGCGGATGGATGGATGGATGGATGAATAAAGTGTTTATAAAGACTGCTTGAATCAAATACAATCAGTGTGTCTGTAGTCACTGTTATTGAACAGTGGAATATTTTCCTTCTGTGTTCAATCGGAAGGTTTTCTGCATGCGAGTTTTGGCCAGTGAAACAAGCAAACATCAAACTCTGCGTGTGTGGATAGGAAATAGCTCGGTGTACACGCACAGTCTGAGCAGGAGGTGGGGGCTCTCTGGGAGGTCTGTCTTTCTTTGGCAGGCGTAGATAAACGAGAGAAAGTGGACATCTGCAGAGAGCTGGCACTGGGATGTTGCCCTCGCTCTCTAAATACATCTACGGACGGCTCACAGATTCGGCGCTCTCTACCTGAAGTAAAATCGCACCATCAGAATTCATATCCAGTTCAGGTTAACTATGTGTCACCTTGGCCGCGAGTGGTGCAACAGAAAAGCGTTTGGCCTGATGTCAGGAGATCGCGTGTTCAAATCCCAACAATGCCCCAGCCATACATGGACGGGAGTCTAGAGAGTAAAACTGGCCATGCTCTCTGGGTGGGAAGGGCATCCTCTCTCTCCCCTGTCAAGCACAGTGACACCAGCCAATCCTGGGTGTCTGTGAGCTCGTGTATGCGGAAGGGGGCGGATAGTGCTTTCCTCAGAGTGTGTTACGCTGCCCTGTAACGCTGTGTCTCGGAGGAAGGACGCGTTTGCCTCATGAGTCCTGGTTGATAGTTGTCGTAAGGTAGGGGAGGGTGGAAATCGGCAAAATGGGAAAAATTTAGTTATATGTTGTTTATATTTAGGCGTTTAAAAGATCCATCGAGTTATTGTGGTTAAGGAGTGGTGTCCCAATTTAAATAGATCTATACATTCTGTTAAACAATAAAAGTGCAATATAGGATGAATTACTCTAATTCTAATTTCTAATGGAAATATCATCACGATCATCATTTTAGCCGTTATCGTAAACACCTACTTGCATGTCAGGATTATTAACTGTGCACCGTTGCTCTAAACTAATAGAGGAATAAATGATATTTCACCGCGGAGCAGCACAGAGACAGATATCAGATTCTACTGTCGTTGTAAATCTCAGCAAATCTGTCCAACAACATCGATAAATGAAGACGTGAGGAGGTGTGTGGAGCCTGATTTATGGGATGTAAACTACAAGAGAGGGCGCGAGAGAGCGATGGGCAGAGGGAGGGAGATAGAGGGAGATGGGGAGAGAGAAATATAAAGAGAGAGACAGGGAAACAGAGAGAGATGGACAGAGAGACAAACAGAGATTTGAGGGAGATGCACAGGGACAGTGATAAGGAGAGACGGACAGATAGAGAAAGAGAGAGAGGTGGACAGAGAGATAGACAGAGATGGACAGAGGGACAGACTAAGAGTGAGAGATGCACAGTGAGACAGTTAGAGAGAAAGACAGATGGACAAAGACAGACAGAGAAATGGGCTGAGAGAGACAGACGGGGAGCGCGAGAGTAAGTCATGGACAGAGACAGACACTGTCTCTCTCTCTCTCTCTCTCTCTCTCTCTCTCTCTCTCTCTCTCTCATACACACACTGAGTGAGAGAGAGAGAGAGAGCGAGAGACAGACATGGACAGAGACACCGTGAGAGAAAGACAGCTTGCTGACAGGCTGCAGATATGAAAATGTGTCGGTGCTCAGTGGCCCATAGTCCTCCAGGGTGTAAACAATTTTATTCCAAATTTGCATTTTTATAATTGTGTAAACACTCCACAGCTCTCATTTCATATATATTTATGTGTGTGTGTGTGTTGGTGCAGTACATATTGTATCGTGGAAGCACACACAGCTGTTGCACAGCAGACATGCAACCAGTGTGGGGTTATCGTGTGTGTGTGTGTGTGTGTGTGTGTGTGTGTGTGTGTGTGTGTGTGTGTGTGTGTGTGTGTGTGTGTGTAAAAGAGAGAGACTGCAGCGAACCAGAATATGGCTCATTCACATTCAAAGCCCGTCCTCTCATCGTGAGAGGAGAAAACGCGCACACACACACACACACACACACACACACACACACGCTGAGGGGTGCTCTAGGTACATAGTCAGTGTTATTGTAGCTTCTACATCTTTAATCCAGCTGGACGAACGGAGTGGGAGCAGTACGAGCGGGAGGGAGAGGGAGAGGGAGGGTGTGCCGGTTTAGGGAGAACAGAAAGTGAGGAGGGAGAGAACGAGAGGGAGGAAGGAAGGCTCTGCGATTGAGGGAGTGATTGTGAGTGAAACAGGAAAGAGGAGAGGAGCTCCAGTTGCTGTGGGGATCTCGGTGAGTTGGGATGCTGCAGAGAATTCTAACTGAAATATTACGATGTAGTGTTTAGGAGTGTGTGTGTGTGTGTGTGTGTGTGTGTGTGTGTGTGTGGGGGGGGCTGCCTCTAGTACCTGTAACTTAGCTTGACGTGTAGTAAGTGTGAGTACAATCATCACTCTACCTTTTCGTGTGTGTGTGTGTGTGTGTGTGTGTGTGTGTGTGTGTGTGTGTGTGTGTGTGTGTGTGTGTGTGTGTGTGACAGATCCTCTTTTGCCAGCTAAGACTGGCTCCTCCCCTGCTGCTCAGGAACTGATGACACGGCTGGGTTTCCTACTGGGAGACGCCATCCCCGCCTCATCGCACACCGCCATGGAGGAGAGAAACCAGGTACACACACACACACGTGTATACACACACAGCACGATTACAAATGAACACACGCAAACACACATTCGACTTTTCACCTGTGGCGTGATACAGCCTCAAACTGAGCAGCACTGAGCTACCAGTTGCATATTTCCAGTTGCCTCTGTTATTATCCTTTAAGATTTTAATGTTTTTCAGTGAGAGTTTTTACATCACTAGATGGTGATTATGATGCACTACACACACACACACACACACACACACACACACACACACACACACACACACAGTCAATTTGCTTGGGATTTCTATTTATTTAAGGATTTACACACCCAACTTTATGCATGGCTTTTGGCTTTTTTTTTTCACATTAGTCATCGGTTTACAGTCTGGTAATCAGTGTAGCACTCGGACCAGCTCTTATGTGGTCCGTGTGTGTGTGTGTGTGTGTGTGTCCGCACGCTGTGTATCAGGGATCTAAATCAGTCCTAAGAGGCTTATATTGCATTTTATGGATCAATGCACCCAAGAAAAACTTAAAAAAAGAAGAAAAAATCTAGTGGTTATTCTTGGCTTCTGTTTCATGCTTCAATTTTTTTTTTTTTCCCCCTGAATATCCACATTCTGATTATTTATACACATGGATTCAAGACTCTGCCCTGTCTGGGCACAACATCTTTTTCTAAAAATGACAGCCGGCTCTCGTTATGCCTACAATATTCGTAAATCCCGTTTTGTTTTTTTTGTTTTTTTTTTCCTTTTCCCCCTCTTTCTTTTTTTTTCCTATTCAAATGAGACACGTTTGTATGTTAATTACCGCATCGTGTGTGTTTGCTGTTTGTGTTTGGCCCTGGTATTGTGTCCTGAATCATCTGTTGATACACTATGGTGATGTATAGTGTGTTTATTAATGAGCGCAGCTTGAAGAGCTAAGACAAAAAAATCCATGCAGCGATTCGATGCAGCATCCGTGATTTCGGTGCGAGTGAGTAGCGCGGATTGTCCTCATAAAGATGAAAGATGCTGGAACGGGTGGAGGAAACGTTGCCGAGCAGGTGCATCACTCTCCATCTGACTGGGCGAAGGGCATTTAGCTGTTGGGGAGGGATGAGAGCGTGTGTGTGTGTGTGTGTGTGTGTGTGAGAGAGATTGTGTGTTTGTGTACACAGTATGAGTGCACGTTTGAAGTGGGTGGAGAGATGAGAGTCCTTCATCAGTGGACTGCTGGCAGGCGGCTGTTCTCAGGAGACCAGAGCTCCAGTACACTGATTATACACACACACACACACAAAACCCATCACTCTGACCTATATAGAGATAGGCACAGAGAGGACAGAACTGGATCTAGGGCTGGATCTTCTGCGGATGAGAACAAGGAGAACGTTTCTTATCTAGCACACCCACATTTCTTCCCATGAACATCACAGTGTTGTGAAGCAGGAACTCTGTTGAGCTCTCTCAGGTGATTCGATCACATCTGGACGGCGCTAAATGCAGGTGTGAAGGAGGGGTTTAGAGATGGTTCGTGATCTGACCCCTCAAACCACTATCTGGGAAATGTACTGTATCTAGACGCACAGGATTTGTAGTGACGCAAATGACCTCCTCGAATAAAAGTAAGCATCCGCGTAACAAAACGAGCAACGACGAAGGAACGTTTCAAGTATCAGAGTTACGGTCAAATCACCTCCTAGCCTATTTACACATCAGATTAAAAATGAATTATTTTGCCCTTATAATGAATAATTGTCCTTCTTTCGATAATAATCGATCTATAGTTGTTGCCTCGATTAATTTAGTTCGTCACCTTTTACACCGACGCTTCGATCCAAGTCGTCCGATTGTCAGTCAGAACTGCTTCTGAGAAGTCAAAGTTTATGCTACGTCAGAACTGCTTCTGCCGAGCGTCTGAAGCACTCCTGAACTCGCCGAGCCTATATAGTCTTTCAGAACAAGGATCATCAGACAAGGGGGTAACAAGGTGTTGTCTAATGGGAAATGTTTATTTGAAAGCATGACTCGTGGTTTGCATTTGAGCTCGATCGTTTTTCTGTTTTGTCTCTCTCCGTAGTGTACGGTCAGCAGTCAGGGTGCGAGTCCGTGTTCCACACTGACCGACAGCACGGCGTCTCCCAGCGCCGAGAGCCCGTGTTCCAGCCTGGCGCTCAGCTCGGGTTCCGTGGAGAGACCTCCGCCGTGTTGCTCCGGAACCTGCAGCACCACCACGAGCACCACCACCATCACCACTCCCAGCTCCACACTGGAGAGCAAGGATAGTGGCATCATTGGTAAGACACACACACACACACACACACACACATACACACACACACACACACACACAGTTCTAAAGTCTGTCTTTATGGCTGAGTCATGCTTGGTAAAACCACCTCTATCCCACACTGAGCATCAAAAACAACAGCTCTAACAGGATCCCTGTCGTACTGCCCTTTACACTGCGTACTGTCGAATAAAACATCGTGTCAAAAATTAAAGCAAACACTTTTTTTTTTTTTTTTTTGTTCATACATTTTATAGCAGTGCAGCCGTATCATTTTGTTACATAGACATCATAAAATCGTACAGGACATAAAGGGTCAATTAAAATAAATCTGTATAACAAGGTTGCACCACTCATGGTTTATAGACGCACAGAAGAAAATATATCTCTCTCTCTTTTACGATTTATCTACAAAAAAAAGGTGCAACATCAAGGACAGGATCTCCAGGATCAAAGACTTCAACGCAGACAAGAATAAAACGTGGATGTGTCCTGCAACAAGAAGAGAGACAGCGTGATAAGAACCAAAAAGAAACCTAGAAGATCCGAAGAACCTTTGAACTGGTGTGATTTTGATTTATTTATTCAATATCCTAACACACATTATCCGATCATGTTTCTTTACTTGTGGTAATGAAGAAACATTTGGGTAGCCTAAGGGCTGAAACATACCCTCCATCCCAGTCAACTGTCATGGCAGACCAGCAGTTGGATGAGCCTCTTGCAGAGCTGGTTCCTTCATATAAACTTACACCAATCAGCCATAACATTTAAAACCACCTGCCTAATATTGTGTAGGTCCCCCTCCACTTTTGCCACCAAAACAGCTGATCTCCTCAAGACCTTTGAAGGTGTGCTGTGGTATCTGGCACCAAGATGTTAGCAGCAGATCCTTTAAGTCCTGTAAGTCGCGAGGTGGGGCCTCCACGGATCGGACTTGTTTGTCCGGCACGTCCCACCGATGCTCGATCGGATTGAGATCTGGTGAATTTGGAGGCCGAGTCAACACCTTGAATTCTTTGTCATGTTCCTCAAACCGTTCCTGAGCAGTTTTTGCAGCGTTGCATAGCACATTATCCTGCTGAAAGAGGCCACTGCCGTTAGGGAATACCGTTGCCATGAAGGCGTGTACTTGGTCTGCAGCAATGTTTAGGTAGGTGCTACGTGTCAACGTAACATTCACGTGAATGCCAGGACCCGAGGTTTCCAGCCCAGAGCATCACACTTCCTCCGCAGGCTTGCCTTCTTCCCATGGTGCATCCTGGTGCCATCTCTTCTCCAGGTAAGCGACGCCCATGCGTTGGCATTTGCGTTCAAGTACTGTAGCTACGTAAGGTGTGTGTCGGCCCTAACTCAACCTGTTAAAATACAAATTCTTCATTTTGTCCTGAGGTTACACAAACCTCGTTACTCAACTGTATATCAAAAGAATGAAAAGGAGGGCACGAGGGAAATGGAATCGAGTGCAGTGTGTATAGCCCAAGGATTTAATCAAAAGAGCAGGAGAATAGAAATGCCTTTAGTCTTGATTTAAAGTCAGGGCACATCCGAGATCTTCTGTGCAGTAGCTGCTTCAGAACGGTCTTCTGAACAATCCTGATCACTCACATGCTTCATGCTTGGGGATTCTTCAGGCAGAGGTCATGTGACATGGATTAAACGTTTTTGTGTGATGTCACACTGTATAATCACTGCCATTTTGAGGACCAAACTAGGGCAATGACTGACACACATACTGTAGAGTGTCATTTTTGTTTTTTTTTCCGTTTCATTCATAGCAATATATTGACATATAGTACATCTTCACCAAGCGGCAATGATGCAGATACTTCATGTTGCCTTCTAGCTATGTTCGCTATGTATGTTGTTGTTTTTTGTTTTTTTTTTGTCAGGAAAACACGCATTCTGTTCATTTTCTGCCAGTTTGTGTAGGTTCAGGAGCTCAAGGTAAAGCACATTAGGTATATTTTTCAGCTTTTTTGAAGCACGGTTTATTCTTCCTCAGTAAGGTGAGTCATTTTAGCCGTATTTCACCTCTAGTTACGTTCTTGTTATGCAGCAAGACCAAAAATTCGGTTCTAAATGTGATGACCACAGCAATAATGGGGGGGGTTGGGGGGTCAGGGTGTACCTGCATAATTGCATAAGAGACATCTTGTATTCTTTTTACACACACACTTATGTATAGTTTCACCAGAGCACTTGCTAGTAACAGTAATGTCCCAGAGCTGTCCCTGAGTTGTGTTCTGGTGAAACTGGGGCGGCCTCGCCTTTATTTCAGGTCTGCCTCAGCTTTGAAGTAGGACACGAGCACTGTTTTTTTTTTTTTTTTTTTTTTTTTTTTTTTTAAATCCCAGAATAGTGCTTTTTATTTGGATGCAGTTAACAAAAGGACGACGAGACGTAACCGCGTAATGTACCAGCCATTTGTTTTATGAGTTTTATCACCTTACAAGGATCAAATGTTTTAAATTAATGTCTTTTTTTCCTGGCTTTGTCCTGCCCTTTTTCTAATTTGTCCTTTTTCTAATCATGTCCTCCAGCCACAGTGACCAGCTCCAGTGAGAACGAGGAGCGTTGTGGATCTAGTCTGGAGTGGGGAAAAGATGGCGGCGGCGGTGGTGGTGGTGGTGGTGGTGGTGGCGGCGGTACTGTCCGAGACAGCAGCCATCACAATCCTCCACCTGCAGCTCCTGTTGCTGTTGGAGACTCATCAGTACCCAGTGATGCCCAGCCACGGACTGCCACAGCTGCCCCGTCCTCCTCAGATGGACTTGTCCCGTACCACAGCGCCTCATTGGTCATGCCAAGGCCCAACTCAGTGGCAGGTTAGTGAGCGATTGAATCACTTCCTGTTCCAGATATGAATGAATTTAACCATAAATTCATAAAGCATTTATACCGGTAACGTGGTATTCATGAGAATCCCATTAATAGAAAAGTCGTTTATATCCTATGTTTTGCTCCGGAGTTTGTACATTTGGCTATAAGGAGACTCACTGATTGGTTGGTTGACTTGACGTGTAATTGGCGACGAGTTACTGTGATCTTAAGTAAGCTGAAATCACTATTCGTTATTTATTTCAGTTACACCTGATTTAATGAAAATGTTGTGAAATTCGCGTGATGTCATATCCGGTTGCCGCCCATATTCGCAGCGGTCTCTGAAGAAATTTCGCATGCTGAAAGTCTACCGCCTTTTTAGTGTGTGTCTATGGTATGGTAGCCGACACGCTGCAATGGCTGAGCTGCATTACTGGAAGATTTAGCAAATGGGTTCCCAAACTAGGGGTTGCGAGCACATGTGGGGTGGCTTGATATACAAATGGGGTCGTGCAAGAAACTCACATCTCCTCTTTTGTTTCATTAATTTATTTTATGATTTAATATCAGAAATAAAATGCTAATATATATTTTTTTAAAGTGTTCCTGAGAGTTACATTCAGACAAGCCACACTGTTATTTTGGTCTTTTTTCACTATCCTAACATGCTACAGTTTTCCTATAACAACACAGCACTTCCCTCTAGAATGGTAAGTCAGTGCAAGGAATATTGCTTTGGTTTTTGTGTGACTCACAGCACTGTGCAAAAGTTTTAGCCACCCTATTTTTTTTTTTTTTTTTAGTACAAACTTTGTTATAGATTTTTTTTTTATTTTATGACTTCTACATTATCAAGTCAGTACAAAAAACATTTTAGATTCCCCAAACATTAATTTTCACAAAATGCACAAAATGAAATGTTACAGAAAAATGTTTGTATGTCATTAAAGAAAGCAGCATATTACGTAAGAGACACTTTTCAGACAAAAAAACACAATGAAGGCTGCTGGGTTTCGCTGCAGAAATAAGAAGCGAGTGCGAAAGTCAAAGTGTCCAGAAGAACTGTGTCTGGTTCTGCAAGATGCTCAATAAAACTTACCAGCTCATTTCCTTATAAAACTGCACTAATTGTACCAGAGACTATTTTTATTTTATTTATTTATTTATTTTTGTCACACCAAATATTGACTTTGCTTCATTTACTACTGTTTACTGCTCTTTACGGTATTTTTTTTTTTAAATGTAGAAACATTTCGTTTCATTATTTTCAAGGTGTCTTTGCTCTACAGCATTTCTTTGCATGTGCCTAAAACTTTTGCACAGTGGTGTAAATCACACACATGTACATTACTGACATAATAAAATGTTTGTGTTACAGTTTTCCTGCACTATAAATATGGATTTTGTTTTTTTTAATGTAGTGGTCAAGGCTTAGGGTTGCAGAAAATTCATAATGTCCATTTGGGGTCCAACTTTGGGAACCCTCGATTTACCACATGCTGTGCTTAAGAGGTGTTATTTCACCATTTAGTGGTCATTTTGTTGTCTTCAGCTCTCTGTGAGTGCATGGGTACGAAAAAAAATCAGCACACGAGCGCGAAAAAAAAAAATCAGTGGTACCGAAATGTTTGTAAATCTGGCAGTAATTTTGAGATGGTTTTGTCCAAGAAAACATTCGCACACAACTTTACTAAAAGATTAATAAATGAGGTCCATTAAGTGTTTTTAATGACTTCACTCACTGTACAGAGACTTGGTTTTAATTTTTAAAAATGTGATTTTAGTGCTGTGTTAACAAGTTTGACCCAAATACCAGTCTGTACGATTGGAATCAGCCGTGCAAATCATATTTTTTAGTTCAGGGCCACTTTAAAGGACAGATTATTCAGAGTTCTTGTGATTGGACAGAAGAGGCTTTTTGGGGATTTGCTGTCCCTCCAACAAATGCGCGCGCGTGTGTGTGTGTGTGTGTGTGTGTGTGTGTTGCAAGAGAACAAGATCGTCTTCCTTCTGTGTGAGCATGTGTTTATCCCAGAGGAGAAAGCTCACCGTACCACCTCAGTGATTCTGCTGCTGCTGTCAGAAGGCATGAAAGTGTGCAGTTTTCCTTTTGCTGGCAAAACATCATAACAACGTGATGGCAGAAAGCAAAGAGGGTGGAGTACATGAGGGATGGGGGAGGGGGGGGTTTGGAAACGCACCGTGATTTTCTCCTAAATGATTCTGGTTCACGCACACACATCTAGGGGAAAAAAAATTTAATTTCACAGGCTTGTGTATAAAAAGGAATTCAAGTTGTCAATGTATTGAACGTTTTTGAGGAAAAACAAACACAAAAAAGGTTTGTGCAAGCGTAGTAGGCAGAACAACCTGAAAAAAGACCGAGCTGGTCGAAAGTGAACAGACTTTCCTATAAGGACTTCTGTTCCCATAAAAGCTGCGTCAGGAGATAGGAAGGTCGGCCATGTCTCCCAGAGAACTGTGAACAGCCATCTGACGGCAACACTGCCTTTTTTCACTCCACTCCTCCCCTCCACCTCCTCCTCATCCCTTCATGATCGCAACGTGACGCTCCATCTGCAGAGATTACACGATTCGGGCCGATGAGATTACAGCGAGGACAGAGGGGATGCGGCCGAGCAGAACGTGCTAGAAAAACAAAATGAATGAGCGGCTAACGGAGTGAATGAATATAGATCGGTGATCGTATGATTTGTGCTTCACTGATGCGTGTTGATGCGCTTTGGAATACGTGTTTGTCCTCCATGTACCATGTATGAAATTGTAGATGTGTTGTGACGTGGCCTCTGTGAAGGAGGCGTGGCCTCTGTGTTGCTCTGTGTAACGAAGGGGGTGTGGCTTATTGGTCTGTTAGTTCTAGTGAAGGAGGCGTGGCATCGGTGCCTGTCTGTCTCGGTGAAATAAAGTTAGCTTGTCAGTTCTGCCGAATGGGCGTGGCCCTTTTACCCGTCAGTCCCAGTGAGGGAGCACTGACAGGTTCTTACTTGTAATAACTGACAGCCACAGATGCCACACCTTCTTCATTGAGCGCTCTATTCCTGTAAGCCCCAGGGAACGAGGCGTGGCATACAGTATATGTCTGTCAGTCACTATAAGTAGGAAGCTGATGGTTTCCATAATGGTTAACATCAGTTAACCATCGTTTATCCTTTTTTAAATCAGGTAGCTGTAATCAGGGCTGAGTGATGTGATAAAAATATCATATCACAATGCTTGAAGACAGCTTCTTTAAAACTGAAAGAAAATAGGTTCCCTGACTAAGTCTGATTCTTTTATTTAATATCTACAAAAAAAATCAACTCTAACAATGAAAAGCAAGAGGGGAAAAAAGAATTTTCCGTTTATTTTGTAATTATTTAAAAAGTTACCATGACAGCAAGATACTGTATCAGTAAGTTATCACGACAGCAACAATTTATCGCGATATAGATAGATCATCATATCGCCCAGCCCTAGCTGTAATATCTGAACGTTTGTGTTAGCTAACAACATTTTTAAAGTGTCGAGCCCAACATTACGAAACGATGCAGTCGTTTCACCTTGTTCCCAAACGTGAGATTTCTGCTTCTTGTCCCATCCCATTGTTTGATCAGCAGCTTGCCAAGAAACTAAGAACCTCCTTCTGTGCTGCGGCACCGAGAACGTTTCAGGCTCTCGGAAATTCTTTTGTGCTTCGTCACCACTTCTACCCAACTTAAATCAGTGAAGGAGACATGGCTTCCCACATTGTTTATAGTCAAACAATACTACGTTAGTCTGTATCCATATTTCAGTGGATCCTATTAAATCAAAAACGGCTCTAAATCATATGAAATCACTGGCTGCCTTAAACGTTTTATATATTGAGAATATCGTATCACGCTGCTCTAAAACATTCTCCTGGGATCTCTCTCTCTCTCTCTCTCTCTCTGTCTCTCTCTCTCCAGCCACCTGCAGTACTAAACTGGAGGAGCTGACATATCTAGATGAGCAGCGAAACGCCCCCATGCGTTCATCCCTGCGTGGACCGTGGCATGGAGCACACACCAGCAGTCGCCACCAGGAGAACAAAGGTACCCCACCTGTTTTTTTTACACCTCCACCAACCAAAACCATAAATATATCAAACTGTAAATGACTTGAAGTAGCGGTTCAACAATATTAAATATCATTAGACAGTTTCACCATTGTGTGTGCTCATGGGAAAATAATTGCCTCTTATTTTGTTTTTTCTGATAAGATGGTCTATTTCTTAAAAGAATGTGTTGGTGCACTTTGACCAATCTTTAGTTCTTTAAAAAATAAAAAGGTTTTAAGAAATCTGTAAAATGGATACGTTTAGTTTTGTGGTACTTTCGTTGAATATAACGACATTCAAGAAACCTGATTATTGTGTGATTTTTGTATCCTAACCGTCACCTTCTGTATTTAACCCCTTCACAGCTCGATTCGCACCGTACAAACCGGTAGACATCATGCTCAAACCCTTGCTGTTTGAGGTTCCCAGCGTTAGCAGCACGGACACCACGTTCGTAGGCCGTGAGTGGCTGTTCCAGCGTCTGGAGGAGGTCCTGATGGGCGAAGGGGAGGTGGGGCCGGGACGCGGTGCCGTCGTGGTGGGCAGCGTGGGCTTCGGAAAGACGACGGTCATCTCCAGACTCGTGGCTCTGAGTTGTCACGGTGGCCGGATGAGACAGATCGCGTCCAACAGCCCTGGAGCTTCGCCTAAGAGTAAAGAGCGCGCACACTCCACAGTGCTTACTAGCTATAAAAATGATATTTTGGTCAGTGTAATATGAGTGTGTGTGTGTGTGTGTGTGTGTGTGTGTGTGTGTGTGTTGCAGGTGGAGGTAGAGGAAGTGACCACTCCAGCCATGGCAGCCAGCTGAACCCGCCGTCTCAGAGCCCCCACCGCAGCAGCAGCTGCCCTCCGACCCCCGACACACACCGGCACAGAGAGGAGGCTGTCAAGCGCCTAGCCAGCAAGGTTTAATACACCAGTGTCCTCTTTTTCCTCCACACTTCCTCATGATGTGTATTACGGAAGTTTAATTGTGTAAAATATTTAGTATTGGAATGAATTTGGATAAATCTGAGCCTGTAAAGTTATACTGCTACAGACACCATGAAAGAGCAGTAGCCCTACGCTGTGTGTTTTTAATCACACAAACCAGAGATGCTAAATTGTGTTGATTTCTTATGCAAAGAAAGAAAAACACGAGGTGGCAATATCATCAAGTAGTGGTTTAGATTTCTGTTTATATACCGTGTTGGTGTTAGCTGTAGTATAGTATAGTAATACATTTCTAGCTAGATATTTTATCCACTATTCCATACTACACTACACTATGCACTATACCAGTTTTATTTGCTGTGGTGCACTATATACTTTACTTCACTAAATTACAGCACCATCCATTAATATTGGCACCCTTGGTAAATATGAGCAAAGAAGGCCGTGAAAAATTGTCTTCATTGTTTAACCTTTTGATCTTTTGTTAAAAAAATCCACAAAAATACTCTGCTCTCATGGATATCAAACAATTGCAAACAAAACAGGTTTAAAAACAGCCCCAAAACATTAAAGAGCCACCACCATATTTAACCGTGGGCATGAGGTACTTTTCCATATGGCTACCTCTCTGTGTGCACCAAAACCACCTCTGGTGTTTATTGCCAAAAAGCTCTATTTTGGTTTCATCTGACCACAGAACCCGATCCCATTTGAAGTTCCAGTGGTGTCTGGCAAACTGAAGATGCTTGAGTCTGTTTTTGGATGAGAGTAGAGGCTTTTTTTTTTCTTGAAACCCTTCCAAACAACTCATGGTGATGTAGGTGACTTCGGATTGTAGTTTTGGAGACTTTCTGACCCCAAGACGCAACTAACTTCTGCAATTCTCCAGCTGTGATCCTTGGAGATTTTTTGGCCACTCGAACCATCCTCTTCACAGTGTGTTGAGACAATATAGACACGCGTCCAATTCCAGGTTGATTCATAACATTTCCAGTTGACTGGAACTTCTTAATTATTGCCCTGATGGTGGAAATGGGCAATGCTTGTGCTATTTTCTTATAGCCACTTCCCATTTTGTGACGCTCAACAACCTTTTGCTGCACATCACAGCTATGTTCCTTGGTCTTACCCGTTGTTATGAATGACTAAGGGAATTTGGCATATGTGTTGCCTCATATTTATACCTCTGTGAAACAGGAAGTCATGGTTGAATAATTTCATGTTCCTAGTCACCCAGGTGTATTAAAAAAATGTAAAATATCAATGGGAATATACTTCAAATATATTTTACTTATGAGTTCATAGGGGTGCCAATAATTGTTGCACACCTATATTTAACCATTTTTTTATATATTTTTTTATTTTTTTGGATAAACCTGTGTTGTGTTTGCAATTGTTTGATATCCATGAGAGCAGAGTATTTTTGTGAGGTTTTTTGAACAAAATATCAAAAGGTTAAACAATTTTTCACAGCCTTCTTTGCTCATATTTAGCAAGGGTGCCAATATTAGTGGAGGGCACTGTATACCTATTTTATCTACTGATACAATACTATAAGTATACATTGTAATACTATACTAATACTATATACATACCAATACTATATAAGTATCCTTTACTATATTATGATATACTATAATATAATATGCTATGTCTCAGCTTTGGAGCGTGATAGGACGAAACTAAGTATCTTGACCACCTCCCTAATGCATACTTTTTCAGCCAAAAAAAAAAACAGTAAAGGGTTAGCCTTTGTGGGTTTTCTCCGATTTTCACTTAGTTTCGTCCTATCGTACTCCAGAGCTGAGATCTGAACCTCTCATTTCCAACATATTACACTCAATAAAATATACAGGTTTGAGACGCACAAATTTACACATTTTACTGGTTGAGATCAGTTAAAGTACAGTCTTACAGAAATATGATAATACAGCTCTTACAGTTACAGTTCGAGTATCGAGGTACATCACACCACCAAACAATTTCTAACTAACTGAAATGTTTCATTCAAAAATCTATCTAATGAAATATTTTGTTTACAGTTAAAGTGGCAATAGAGTAATTTTGTTATACATCAACTCCAGGCAACATACTTATTATTCACACATTATATTGATGCATAATTTTTTTTTAAAAACTATATGAAAATACTGTATATCATAAATTCATTTCTTAATTTCGAGCTGCAACAAATGACACAAGAGGTTAATTAGCGAAAATTAAGGAAATGTTAATGCTAGGTGACTAACAGTGTATGCGCATATTGATCAAGGAATTTTAAAACGCATATTGAGCAGTAGAATTAGTTTTGACAGCCGTAATTTGTGCAGGGTTCAGACTGAGCCAGTGAGAATCGAGCTTGTGCGCTAGTGATGACACTGCATGCATCTCAAACATTTCTGCCATTTGCTTCACAGGAAAAAAAATCCGGTGCGCCTGATATCTAAAATATAATTGTGACTGAAAAGCAGCACCTCCCATGCAGTTCTGACACCTTGCTCCTGTTGAGCTGTGTGTGTGTGTGTGTGTGTGTGTGTGTGTGTGTGTTTCTGCGTGGAACATGTTCGCTGTCTGCATCTGGGCTTCATCTCGGCTGAACGTCCTAGTCACGGCTTTTTAATCAGCCATCTGCCAGCCGGCGCTCTTCCGCAGACTGACTGTGTGTTTCTGAGTTACGGAGGGGAATTAAGAGCTCATACAGGAGTGGGGGTTAAAAAAAAAAAAGCAAGGAAAAAGATATCAGGTGTCGTTCATCCGTGGATCTATTTGTGTTCTCCCGACAGGTTGTAGCATATCATTACTGCCAGGCTGATAACACGTATACGTGCCTGGTGCCGGAGTTTGTGCACAGCGTGTCCGCGCTGCTGTGCCGCGCTCCCCGGCTCGGCGCCTACAGAGAAATGCTGATGAGGGAGAACCAGTTACAGAGTCTGCTGAGCCTGCGCTCGTGTGTGCAGGATCCGGTCGCGGCCTTCCGACGGGGCGTACTCGAGCCCCTCGTCCTCCTCCGCAAGGGTGAGAGACCTGATGTGTAACCCCTTAATGCAGACTTTCCATAATATAACGTATTGAACTTAATACTGGGTTAAACACACACTTCCAGGAATGCAGACTGTATAAAACAGTGACTGATTGAACAGACTGCTTAAGACGGAGATTTTATGCTCCATTTACAAATGGTATATCAAATACTTTTAATTTCAGTGCATCAAATTTCGATCCATCATAAGGCGTCTAATCTATGGCGTTTAATTTATTAATTATTTCTAGATTGACTGAACCCGCACACTCATTCCCCGATCTGGAAAAGTATGGATCGGGAACAATGGACACATTCTTGCACTCGCTCACATCTAAGGACAATTTATTGTCAACAATCCACTAAAGGCATGTTTTCGGGAGGAGGGAGGAAACCAGGAAAGCCTGGAGAAAACCCGTACGGACACAGGGAAAGCATGTGGAGCTACCCACTGTGCAACACTCCCAAGTGGTGCAACAGAAAAGCGTTCGCCTTGTCGTCCAGAGACGACGGATGTTGCAGCTTTCCGTGGTCGGGAGTCCAAGATAGTCTGTTTTAGTGGGAGGGGCATACTCTGTTTCCCCTGTCACTCACAGCCACACTAGCCAATTGTGGGCATCTGTGAGCTCATGTATGCGGAAGAGGGCGGATATCGCTTTCCTCCGATTGCATTACGCTGCCCTGTGACGTGGCAGGTCAAAAAGATGTGGTTCTCTGACTTCATGCGTCTCGCAGGAAGCACATGATAGCCTTCACCCTCCCCAGCAGGTATCTGTAGTATGATAGGCTGGTGGGTGGTCAAGAAGTTCAGGCAAAAATCCAAAATAAAACAAAAGTAAGTTGCTTCTCGGGTGTAGCGTTGCACAAGTTTGAATCTGAATTTGATGCACTGAAATTTAAATGCATTGTAAAGTATAAATACAGATTCCTAGTGACACAAAAATCATTCCATATCGCATGTTTATTTCCGTACATTGTGAGCGATATAGCCAAAATATTACCATATTGATTAAAAATCAGTGTCGGTTATCAGACACACAGAATATATGTAACATTGCACCAGAAGTTCCATGTAAATGTCACCAAACTGTTAAAGTGCATTAACGTCTGCTGCACACTCCTCATCCTCCCCACATGAACCTTGCAGAGAGGAAGATCGCAGAGGACGACTACATCATCCTGGTGGACGGTCTGAACGAGGCGGAGTTCCACAAGCCGGACTACGGAGACACGATCGCCTCCTTCATCACCAAGATCATCTCCAAGTTCCCCGCCTGGCTCAAACTGGTCGTCACCGTCCGGGTTAACCTGGTGGTGAGTTGACCTTTGACCTGATATTGTTCTCTCTCTGTGTAACGGCTCTCGATGAATGACTGTAATGGGGCTGATTTCTGATCATTCGGGGTGTTTCATGTTTGTCTGGAATTGACAGTGATGTTGTATTGGTTTTTTTTCTCTATTTTTAAATATTTGGGGGGAAAATGTAGTAAAGTTTTTATTGTCTTCCAAAAGGGAAAAAAAAAACATTGATGCTGTCACAAGTGCTGCTGTTGCTGTCTGGTGGTTTGAGGCCACTGTGGCTGTGTAGCAGTGAGCAGAGAGCCTGTTCTGATCAGAGACGACGTTAACAGGCTGGACTGTGGCCTGCTGGGAGCCTGTTTATGTAAGAGGGGTCAGTGGCTCGGATACAACAGTGCAGATGTCCAGAGCAGAAGCGAGCGAGCGAGTGAGAGAGAGAGAGAGAGAGAGAGAGACACTAAGAGAGAGAGAGAGAGATTCAGAGCTTAGCAACAGCAGGTGCTTGTAAACTGGGGTACTTTATGTCCTTTTCCCGGACTGTTACTCGCATCTATAAATGGGTTACTTTTTCACAGCTATTGCTGCTACCTGAAGTGCTGATCCTTGTCCCTGCAAACTCTTACAACAAGCATCATGGGGTTAGAATCCCAAATTAAGTGTAGTTTTTAGCATGAAGCAAAAAAGTTTGCATACCCTTTGAACAAAATGAAGAAGACAGACATTTAATTTATAGCAACAAGACAATTTCATTATCACAAGGAACAGTCGGTACAGAGTTTTGGACGTAACCGTATGCCACCAAACTGATTTCCTGTTTTCCTTTCTCCGTGTTTATAAATCGTTTCCCGCAGGACGTCACCAGCCTGCTGCCTTTCCCCATCATTTCTCTGGACGACATTCATGACAAGTCCATCTCTGCCGACTTGCACGCATACGTCCAGCACCGCGTGGAGCACGGCGCCTCCATCCTCGCCAACATCACCTCCAACGGCAAGGCTGAGCCGGCGGCCAGCTCTAAGCTGAGCTCGCACCTGGTGGGCCGCAGTCAGGGCTCTTATCTGTACCTGAAGCTCATCTTGGACCTGCTGGAGAAGGGCCACCTGGTGATCAAGAGCTCCAGCTACAAGGTGCTGCCCGTGTCGCTGACTGAACTCTACCTGCTTCAGTGCAACATCAGGTTCCCGTCGGCGGCGGCTTTCGAGCGCGCGCTGCCCGTCCTGAACGTCGCGCTCGCCTCGCTGCACCCGCTAACCGATGAGCAGCTGTTCCGCGCGCTTAATGCCGGCAGCCTGAAAGGCACACTCGAATGGACCGACTTCCAGCAACGCATGGAGGCTCTCTCCTGCTTTCTGATTGGTCGACGTGACAGGACGCGCATGTTCTCCCACCCGTCCTTCAGGGAGTGGCTGGTATGGAGGGCGGATGGAGAGAGCACCGACTTCCTGTGTGACCCAAGGTGAGCGGCGATGTCACTTCCTTTCATTTCTTTTCATTCACTAAAGTACAGAAGTACGCAAACTGTGAAATTCATCACTTTCATTCATTGTGTGTCTCAAATGACACACACCGTGACGTGTATATACGTCTCTACGAACAAAACGTCCGTTTACTTTCGGTCAGTTCATGTCAACAATATCTTTGCCTCTTTAAGATTAAAGGAGTGTTTAATGCATCGAGTTAATACCTCAGTATACCAGCTCATAAACGACAACTAGGGCTGGGCGATATGACGGAATTATCGTGTTTCAAGACATTTCTACTATACACAATAAGCATCACGATATACAGGCTTCGTAACAAACCTGAAGCGAAACAAAAGTGCTGCATTTAAAAAAATAAACCTTTAAAAATCCGTTACTTTCGGATTAATTCATGAAAAGTTATCACAATACTCATATCATCTCTGAAAAAGTGTATTGTGACATAATTTATCGCGATATTGACATTATGTTGTCGTTATTTCATCAATGCTCATCATTTATTTGTTGTATTGCTACAGTATACGTCACTAACTTTGGCATTTCCTCCAAGAAATTAACATAAAAGTAGTTGTCAGGGCTACACTGTGTGATCGAATGTCCGATAAATTGGCTGATAAACAATGAAATCAGTACTGGTAGGAGATCGGTGCAGGCCAGTTGGTGACAGGATCGTCCCAGTGGCTCTGCCGGGGACGATTCAGGTGTCATGTTCACTCCAGTAAATATCCAGGATAACATAAGGTCGGTGTTCCCATCCGCAGCGTGAAGCACTTCAGCCTGCACATGTTGTACCCACTGTGTATGCCAGCGTAGGCGTGAAAATTACTTTATTGAAATCCTGCCATTCATTTTTCCAGCTCTTCAGCGAGTTTGCCCACCCTCATACACATTACTCATCACTCTCGTTTATCGGGGGGGAGAAAGGCCGGGCCGTGCATGAGTGGGCCTGATGGAGCTGCGGTCGTGCAGGGGAGGCGGAGCGAGCTCGGCACGGCCTACTTAACGGAGGTCAAACATGGAGGACACTTCACGAAAGCCCCCACCCCCGACGCGACGCGTGACCTTTCAGACAAAAGAGATGTCGTGTCCAGAAACGAGCGGCACGTGACGTCCGTCTGCCGTGGAGCAGTCTAGACGGCTTTTAATCAGCATTTAATCAAGCGGAGCCGGCGTGACACGGAGTAATTGATGCGGGCGTGTTTTGAAAACATATCATCAGTCAAGTACTCTCAAGGCAGAGAGGACAGACGAGCTCTTTTCCTTAAGGAGTGGTGTCTCGTATTACTCATCTCACTAAATTAATAGTCTTGACTAGAATTCACATCGGACAAGACGAGTGGGGCGTATGCGCAGTACACGACCTTTCGTCTAATTCACAATTCGCATTAGCACTGGACAGTGTGGCGTATCAGTATATAACGTCAATATAGCAGCACTTTTCTATTTTCAGGTGTCAGGTTTCAGTGAGACACTGAGAGATGAAGATGGAGACAGAGAACGAACAAAATAATAGTAGTAATGGATATTCCACTGCCACTAGTAATGTAGGAGGTGATTATTATGATGGTGATGATGATGGGATATTATTTGATTTGTGCTAATTTGTCGCACAGGAGCGGACACGCCCTGATGGCCTTCATGCTCTCTCGGCAAGAAGGGAAGCTGAACAGGCAGCAGACCATGGAGCTGGGTCACCACATCCTCAAAGCACACATATTCAAGGTAGAGGACACGCTCAGCAGGGCACATGTACACCGCCAGGCACGATCGCGTTTCACATAAACAACCTGATTAACAGCGGTGATGCAATCAATTCTTAATCCTAATTCTCTCTTGTAATTACAATCGAGTTTTAATATTTTTAATAATTTAGTATTTGAAAACTAATGACGCTATCGTTTTTAGATTTCTGTAGACAGACCGAACACGAGCAGTAGTGCTACACTGTGCTGTTACATAACAGGAAAGAGAGACATCCACCTTTAACTAATTTTGGACGAATCATAAAATGGCTTCCTGTTCACTGTTGATGCTCACTACATAGGGTGTAACTGAACGGCGCTGTAGTGTCTACACTGTGCACTGTTTGAGATTCGGCTACAGAAAAGCTAGGAATGTGTAAAATTAATTAAATGATATTTATTAATCATTTAATATATGTATTTATTTAGGGCGCTCTTCATACATGAGGCAGTTTAGGAAACGTGTGTCGTGTAAAAAACACAGATTCAGGTGTCATTTCTTCAGACAGCCCTTATGAGAACGCGCTATTTTCTATATTATACTAGTGACAACAGAAAACTCGATGTAGACTATAGAAATAATGCATTTAAAAACAAAATAAAGATGAAATTTATAATCTGATAGAACGGTGACATCACGAGAGATTCCCAACTCACCCTAATAATCTTGCACATGCGATGTGACGCGTTCTTTTCTTCGCAGGGGTTAAGTAAGAGGACGGGCGTGTCCTCCAGCGTTCTCCAGGCCCTGTGGATCAGTAACAGTACAGACAGCCTGTCGGCCGCTCTTTCCTCCCTCAGAAACCTCTACACGCCCAACGTCAAGGTGAGTCAACGCAACCGCCATGCACGGATTCACATCCTTACCCTTCACACAATCAAGCGAGCAGTTACAGAGTGCGACACACGCAGAGCCTTTAACTCCGCGTATGCCAGAGTCACGTAGACGGGAAGCCTTTTGACACCCACCTGAAAAACAAGCTTACGTAATGAATTAAGATTTATTCATTAATTCTATTATGTGTTATAATCACCTAAGCCTGAACTTCTTTCCATCCTCACTTTTAATGAAACGTGTCGCTTTGTTTGTAGGTACGTATGTACGTGTACGAGCGCACGCCAACGTCCTCGGCAGCTGAAGAGCCACTCGTTAATTCCCACGGTGTGTTTAGATACATAAACGAGATTCTGTTTCCACTGCTTTCAACAGATCCCGCTTCATCCCACATCCTAATCAAGCTTCCAGTACCAGGCGAGCCGAGCAATCAAAAGAGGCTGCCTGCTTTCATTTGGCCATGACACGCATCCTAGCATTAAATTAATTCAGAAAAACGCCGTTGGTATGCTTAAAAGGGATCTTATGGTGTGTGTGTGTGTGTGTGTGTGTGTGTGTGTGTGAAGGCTTTTTTATTACTCACTTTCTCACAACACACTTCAGTCAAGGTGTAATCATCCGAATTCAGTTTCAGAGAGAGGTTTTCTTTTGCTCTCTTTTGGGCTTTCCTGCCACTTGTCATTACCAGGAAGTTAATTCCGACATGGATGTTAACTTCTGGAACATTTGGTTTTTCCAGAGCAGTAGATTCTTACCTTGACCCAGTTTTTAATTTTACTTTTTTGGTACGTCGTTAAATAACCTCCATGTAAGGCTGTACTCAAGTCCACTACTGTCAAGTCCTGAGACCAGGACTAGTTTTTATGGGGGTCAAGGCCATGTCAAGAACACGTTTTTACGGGGGTTTGATAGTTTGTTTAAAAGCCAATTGATAAAACAAGCCTAGGCAAGCGTAGTTTTTGCTGCGCTGCAGTTTACTAGCCGGTCCCCCACATGACCACAGGGTTTAGTCGCTATAAACGCACAGGACATTCAGATCCAGAACCCGTCTCCACCTGTCGCTTCCTGTTCCCTCAGGTGTCCCGGCTGCTGATCTTGGGCGGAGCGAGTGTGTGTTACCGCACCGAGGTGCTCAACAGCGCCCCTGTGCTGTGTGTACAGTCTCACTTGGGTCATCTGGAGATGGTCTCTCTCCTGCTAGAGTTTGGGGCTCCGGTGGATGGAGTATCCGAGAGCGGCATGACGCCTCTGTGTTACGCCGCAGCCGCCGGACACCTGGACGTGGTTAACCTGCTCTGCAGAAAGGGGGCAAAGGTCAGCCGGGATGTCTCATCTACTCAATGTTCAGTCCTCATTTACCATTATTAATCTAATATGTCAGGATGAAATGGGTGTCCTAGTTTGAGACTGTACAGCGACCCAAAAATAAAGTACACTTATTATTATTCCTTTAAGCGTTCTAATAAGTGGTGTATTACAGGGCACTACTTCCTTTAATCTGGCTCCTTTTAATGTTGTTCCTTGTCAGAGTGGCCGTTGAGAAAATACTGTGTACAATCATTTTTTTTTAAAAATTTTTTTATGATGTATACACATCACCGATACCTTTGTTTACAAATCAGGAAATAAACACAGATGCCAGATCGGTAAATACCGGAAATGATTCCATTTTAATTCTTGACTAAACTCGCACACCAGGTGGATCACGTAGATAAGAGCGGACAGTGTGCGGCGGTTCACGCCGCTCTGAGAGGTCACGCTGAAATTCTGCAGTATCTGCTGGAACAGGACTGGAGCTCAGACCCCGCACAGCCTGAGCAAAGCCTCAAGAGCAGAGTAGTGCAGCAAGCCTTCATCGCTGCCTCCAGCATGGGACATGTACAGGTAACACACACACACACACACACACACAGAAGAAACAAACATTAACATCAATTATGTCCCAATTAATATGGACGCCTGTTTAAATGAAAACTTTGAAGGTGCTGCTCATGAGTTTATTTTCATCCAGATCAGCAGCGTCGGTGTTTCTATCCCACTTTGCTAGAAAGTCGCTTATCCCTCACACGTGATGTTACGTAACGTATCTGGAAGTGTTTTGGACAGGGGTTTCGTTTAGCCCAATGTATTAGGAAGTGTTTCAGTTATGACACAACATATCTGGAATGGTTTTGGTTATGACACAACGTACTGGGAAGGATTTCGGTTATGACTTAATAAGAACGAGCTCGGAATATAAACTATTCATTTTAAGGCTTTTTTTTGTTATGGCGCAGTGTTTTGGTTATGAAATAAGGTATTGGAAGGAATCGTAATTATGACTGATGTACTGGAAGGAGTTTTGATTGTCACATAATGTATCGGGATGGGCTTCGGTTATAACAATATATTGGAAGGTATTTTGCTTATGACGCTTTAGATACAGTGGATATAAAATGTCTACACAGCCCTATTAAAACCTGCAGGTTTTTGTGATTTAAAAAAAAAAAAAAAATGAAACCAATATAAATCATGTCAGAACTTTTTCTACCCTCAATGTGAAATTACAACGTATTAAAATAAAAAATAAAAACATTTTAGGGAAAAATAATAGTTAAAATAAACTGGTTGCATGAGTGCGCACCCCCCTAAACTAATACTTTGTTGAAGAACCTTTTGATTTTTGATTTTCTATTCATGATTCCCTCCACCTTGATAAAAGCCCCAGTTCTGGCTGAAGAAAAGCAGCACTAAAGCATGATGCTGCCACCACCGTGCTTCACCGTGGGTATGGTGTACTTTTTTGTTTTGTTCTTTTTTGCACCTTCTGGAATTGATCTCATCAGACCATAACACATTTTGCCACATGGTTTGGGGTGATTTATTTGAGCTTGGATTATTTATTGATTTATTTTTCTGAGAAAGGTCTTCGGTCTAGCCACCCTACCCCATTGCCCAGACATGTGAAGAACACGAGAGATTGTCGTCACATGCAGAGAGCAATCAGAACTTGTCAGATATTCCTGCATTCCTCCTTTAATGCTGCCGTAGGTGTCTTGGCAGCGAGCTCCATGAAGACATGGTGTGTGTTAAGATTTGGAGTGTAAGAACTCGACAGTCCTGCACAGAGCCCTAACCTCAGCCCCACTGAACACATTTGGGATGGAACGGGATGTTCAGAGAGCATATATTACATGTATATTACAATGTATATTAATATAGAGGGTTAGATTTAGGTCTGCTTTGCTGTGTAGTTTTAAGCTAAAAGTAAGCTCATTTCGGTTTCTTTCTATTTTTGAAAGGGTGTCCCGTAAGTCCTGCAGAACTTGCTCGATGTGTCCACCATTTTTCTCAATACCAAAATGAGTAGGACTATTTGGATTCGTCCTTCCTTGTATCTGCTCAGATACATCATGATCCATAAAACTATACATTGACCCTATGATGCTGGACTTTTGGGACAACCCTGTATTATATGATTATTATCGAAATAATTGCTCAGTCATGTAATGTACATCCTCAGGTGCTGAAGAACTTGCTGGCTCTGAATAAGAACGAGCTCAGTGTGCAAATCGACGGCCATGACACTCTATGGGGAGAGACAGGTGTGTTTGTCATTATGTGGATAGTGGTGTATGACCGGTGTAAAAAAAATAATCCTGAATTATCTCTCTAATTGAATTATCAGCCTCTGTATAAGAGTATTACTATGCTTTTAGCTCTGAGCGCTGCTGCTGGCCGGGGCAAGCTGGACGAGTGTGTGTTCCTGCTGGAACAGGGGGCCACAATAACGCAGCCGAACCGCAGGGGCGTGACCCCCATTTACACTGCTGTGAAGCACGGACACACACAGGTGGGGTCCTTAAGCTACGGATTAAACCTCTCCGTCCTCGTGTTGGATTTCCATCATAGGTCTTTTTTTCTTTTTTTTAGATTGCCTTTTATTTGCAGGACTAAGGGGTCGGTTAAGTTAATGGGGGTTTTTTGTTTGTTTTTTTGTTTTTATAAAAGTGTTAATATTCATACAATATTTATCGTGCTGACACGTTATCGTTTCTATAGTAACGGCTTATCCGGAGACTTGTATAGCGGACGCTTTTTTGGTTTTATTAACTTTGAGAAGGGGAAAAAAAAGAGAGAGAGAGAGAGAACGGTGAGGGAATGACCGTTTATAGCTGCTATAGCATGCGTTAGCTCTCTCTAGACAGTTCCGACGTACTCTAACGCTCAGATCTCCGTGCTGGAACGAAACCGCCGAGTGCACTGCCATGTTAGTCGTGACCATAATGCACACTGTGAATCTGGTGAAAATCAGAGAACGTTGAAATTTTCACAAGAAAACAAAAACAAATGGAAAACTTTTTTTTTTTTTTTTTTTTTTAGAATAAACAACTCATTCACGAAATGAAGCGAGTCATGGTTGTGTTTCCTGTTTTCTCTCGTAAGGTGGTAGAGGTTTTGCTGAAGCACGGCGCCGAGGTGGACGCCTCCGACAAACATGGCCGCTCTCTGCTGATGGTTGCGGCCAGCGAGGGTCACGTGACCACTGTGGACTTCCTTCTCTCACAGGGTGAGTCCGCTGACCTCGGCTTAAAGAGAAGTGCTCCCAGAGGTGGCATGTGTATGATTTTTTTATTTTATTATTTTTTTTTTTTTCCAAACGTGTGTGAGATGCAGGTGCATGCATGACGGCAGTGGATAAGGAAGGCCTGACGCCACTGAGCTGGGCGTGTCTGAAGGGCCAGAAGAGCGTAGTGGAGCTGTTGGTGGAGAGAGGAGCACAGATCGATCACACGGATAAGAACGGACGCACTCCTCTCGACCTCGCGGCTTTTTATGGAGATGCTGACATAGTGCGTAGAGAATATATATATATATATATATATATATATATATATATATATATTTTTTTTTTTTAAATAACTTGTACGTCACACGATCTGAGTGTGTTTGGTTGAGGTGGACTTAAGTGTACAGGTTTATTATCTACACAGTCAAGTGCAAAAGTTTATACACCTTTAGGACAAAATGAAGAAAACAACTTATATAGTAAAATATCTGTTCTAACTCAACCAGATGTTATAGACTACTTTCTCTAAATGACTGCCTTCAACCTCTTTGTTTTTCTATTCATTTGACTTTATATTTTGGTTTTCTGGGTCTCGGTGTTTCCCATTTTAGAATAAAAAAGAATTAGGGAATTCATTCAACTCTATACAGTAACGAGTGCATGACAAAGGCAAAGACAATTTAGACATTTAAATTAAGTGATTTAATAAATATTCTTCCTGTTTAAATGTCATTTAGTATAATAGTCAAAAACCCTATAAAAATATATCTAGTATACCTTTACCTAATAAATTATACAATAAAAATACAATAAAAATAAACATTTTATTTTGCCGTTATTAGTACAATTTCTACTTTGTTCTTTCTTTCTGTTAATCTAAGTCAATTTAAAAAATCTATATTTTATTTTAATATTAAATACTGCTTTTATACTATATGACAGTCCAAACCCTTTTGTTCTTAAAGCAGTGTGTGGTACTGAAGTATTTTTTATGCCTAGCTTGACTCCAGATTGTATCCAGTCCTGTTTCCTGTCAGCGTCCGGTTATTTTCTGTTACATGCCTGAGCTATACTGTGAAAGTGTGTGTGTGTGTGTGTGTGTAATTGTGATTATGGCGTCTTGAGTGTATCCCCGTATCCCCACTGCTGCAGGTGCACTACCTGGTGGAACGCGGCGCTGTGATTGAGCACATGGACTACAGCGGCATGCGGCCCCTCGACCGCGCCATCGGCAGCCGCAACACTTCGGTCGTCGTCACTCTGCTGAAAAAAGGGGCCAAGCTGGGTGAGTAGCGCTCCAGAATATCTCACCATGCAAGCATTCACACACCTTTCCCCTGAGTCTACCCCTTGCACTGAATTTAGATCGTCCGAATCCAGAACGTGGCCAGCTCTCTCCTTCTTCCCCCTCGCACCCGTCGCTCTTTTCCCGCACAGCGCTCTGTTCCTCTGCTAAATGTAACGGAAACGAGGCCATATTTTCTCGCTAGGGTTTGCGCATGCCCGCTGAGCCACTGGACCACTCTGTAAGTGGGGCGGCAGTGATGTATGAACCGTCATTACCACCAGTTGTTTTGTTTTTTTTTTTAAACATTTTTACAGGATGCGTAGTATTTTTTTTTTTTTTTTTTTTCCCCCGTCCTCGTTACGTCTTAAAGAAATTCATCATGTAGAACTTTTATTAATTTTTTTCACATGTACATTTTAAAAAGACCACGATATACATATACATTTGTGCATTGCAAGTTATAGTGTGTGAAGTGTTCACCAGTTTTAATCAAATTAAAAAAATTGTAAAAAAAAATAAATAAATAAATTTTAAAAAATCCCAGCTTTTTTTAACTTTAATCACACACACACACTTTGATCTTCCAGAGTAATAAATACATAGTGGTGGTCGCGACTTGACTCTGCATCCGAAGGCCGTGGATTCGGTGTCTGATGTAAATATCGTCGTGACCAAGCCACAGAATAAAAGCATAAACAACAGAATGCGTATAAGGTCGTCTCGGTGACTCGCGTTTGTGAGTCACTTGGTAAAACCGCTATATGAAACGATTATGAAATTCTTTCTTTGGATCAAAATCACAGAAATGATTCATGTATTACTGTTGCTTGTGTGCTACGCTACGCTTGTTTCACTTGCTATGCGTCAGACTGACTCGTATCCAGATTTGTTGCCACGTACTTACCCTGTTTCAAGTTCTCTTGAACTCCGACTTCTCAGTGTGAGACCAGATGGATAGAAAAACGTGGTGCGTCCCGTCCTGCTCTAGTTAGCTTAGCACTCCGGCATTTATTTATTTATTTTTTTATGTTTGCTGAAATCAAACCTACCACTGACTGACCACTGAACCACTCTGACCACTGAAAAACAACCACTTCTAAATTAGCATTAGCCAAACTGCTCCACATAGCCATAATCAGATAGCAGAATAAGTACAGGCTGGGCTGCGTTTTGACTAATGACATGCGTCTTACCTCATTTCCTCTTCTCTTCTGTTGAAAAAAAATATTATAGAACGGTCACACACACACAAAAAAAGCCTGGTTTCCATTTTTAGAAGAAACGTTTTCTTTTAATCTAGCACTAAAATTGCTGTGCGGCAGTAAGAAGTGTTTTCTGTAAACGTGTAATCAGCATTAAAGCTGCGGTCAGTTTTTTTTTTTTTTTTTCCCCCCTTCCCCTCTCCTTTTTTTTCTGTGATTAAAGGTGCGGTCAGTGAAAGTCAAAACTTTCGTAATACTTGGCGAAGTTCTAGGATTAAATGAAATAAGATATCTGCTCAGAGGGTTTCTGTGATGCACATGGAGGAAAAACAATGATTATGGACCACCAGTTTCCAAACAATCGGGACAAACGGGTCTGTTAATCCAGAAAGCACTGCATCTGCAATTTAGCATTCAGGAGTTCTAACAGGGATATGTTGCTGTGAGGGAGCTAATGTATGCTAAAGTCAACCACACCTTTAAAAACTTTTAAGCTGGTAATCAGAACATTATACTGTGTGTGTGTGTGTGTGTGTGTGTGTGTGTGTGTGTGGGTTGAATCTCGTCCTGTGTTCTGTGTGTGGTTCTTCACTCCTCTCTCATCACTTCTCTCTTTCTCTTTTTGGCCTTCACTTACCTGCTGCTAAAGGGTACCGCACGTCTCCCTATGATCGATCAGGTACAAGCTTTAGGTAACTCTCTCGGGCCAGTCTCGTTCACAGTAAGGAGAAAGAGGGAGGCGGTGAGACATGCAGGCTAATGTCCGGTGTTCTCTCTCTTTTTTTTTTTTTTCTTCTTTTTTTCCCCTCCTCTCTCTACCCCCCTACTACCTCTGTAGGAAACGCTGCCTGGGCCATGGCCACTTCTAAACCGGACATCCTCCTCATCCTGCTGCAGAAGCTGATGGAGGAAGGCAACCTGCTCTATAAGGTCAGTCATGAGCGGTTGATTTCAGGGAGGTGTTCTGTTGGGACACTCCACTAAAACCCTTGTGTTTTCTCAGAAAGGGAAGATGAAGGAAGCAGCTCAGAGGTACCAGTACGCACTGAGGAAGTTCCCGAGGGAAGGGTTTGGGGAAGACCTGAAGGCCTTTCGAGAACTCCGGGTCTCGCTCTACCTCAACCTGTCCCGCTGCCGCCGCAAAACCAACGTGAGTCACGCTTATCTTTATCCATTAGACCAGTGTCTACAGGTATCCTCACATAATAGTCAACTTCAGAATTATTGGCACCCTTCATGAAAATGAACAGAAAAGACACTGGATCGAGCCTCTTCCTGAATTTCTCCCGGGGGGATCAATAGATCTCCTGTCTGTATGTGTATTCATCTAGCTACCTGTAGGTCTATCTATCAGTCTCTGTCTGTCTGTATTTATGTCTGTCTATCTAGAGTTATCTTTCTAGCTGTTGGTCGATGTGTCAGTCTACCTATCTATCTATCATGTGACAAGATTGGAGACATTTCTCCTCCTCCATGCCTCCTAATTTCAGTTTGTCTTGATTTGGATGTTTGGGATCATTATACTGTTGAATCTAACCTGAATACATGATGCCCTCAATTTTCATAAGCAGAAGGAGTAAAAGTTCTCCAGGCAGATTTGGTTGAATTGACGTTCCTAAATTGGAAATATAATTATCACACACCCTGCCTCATACTACTGACCCTGTATTATCCAGTGTGCGTGCGCGTGTACAAAGTAATACACACACTCAATGCCATGTGGCCAGTGAACACTATCAACTGGCTACAGGTTCTTATACTTTTACCATAAATTATTCTACTCCTGTCTGCTATTAAAAGAGATTTGCCTTAAGCTGCTAATATGATTGCGTACTCTAAACTGGGAAAGAGTGAAGACCGTCTGTGTGTGTGTGTGTGTGTTTGCTTAATCACACTGGCTTTCTATGATACCTGCTGGCAATGATGCCATGAAAGATACAATGGCCATTTTAATACAATATTCCGTCATTAAACATTTAAAGAGCATCATTATCTGCAGCCGTTATGGAGCCTCGCTATCATTTTGACCTCCTACTCAAGGACAGAATCTCAATAAGAATCTGCTGATCACTGAATGGTTCAGCAGAACTGCAATACAGGAATGAAGATTTATGGGGAGCACACGCACACACAGAGAGAGAGAGAGAGAGAGAGAGACTTAATGAAAACCTACAAGCTCCACCATTATTATTATTATTATTATTACTAAGCTGTTCACTACTGATATATTCCTAACACAATATTATTATTATACTTGAAGTAGTGGGAGGAAGAAAAAGTTAAGGTAGATTTTTAAAGGCAAAGCATGGCTATACAAATTAGAGAATGTCTGTTTAAATCACATTCAGAAAAGAGTGCAAAAACTTCTGAACTGACATCTTGCTTCTGATTAAAACCTTAACATACACTATTTCACTAAATGGGATATGAACTCTCTCCCTCTCTTTTCCTCTCTGTCTCTCTCTCTCCCTCTGTCTCTCTGTAGGACTTTGGCATGGCAGAAGAATTTGCCACTAAGGCTCTGGAACTGAAGCCGAAGTCATACGAAGCATTTTATGCTCGTGCTCGAGCTAAGAGAAGCAGTAGGTGGGAAGCTTTACCATGCATCACATTACATTTTATTTACTTTACATTAATAACGTAACGGCATACGCGGGTACAACCTATAAATGCTAAGTAGGTTACTAATGTATTCAGGGTAAAGCTGGTTTCACAAGGACAGACTTCGTTAGAATTTTGTAAATCTGACTTTTTATTCTATCTGAATGTTATCACGGTCATTTTTAGATTATGCAGAAGTGCAAAATTACTGTTCAACTTTTGGTGCCGAAATTAATTTTCAATTTGTTTTTATCAAATTCAGATCACTATGGAGCACCCAATCATTTCTTCACTCTTGATTGGCTGAAACAGTAATGATTAGAGTGCTTGCTTTTTTTTAAATCCGAATTTGGCTTTTGTACCTCTAATTATGACTTTTCTTGTAAACGTCAGCAAACTAATAAGATAGTAGAAGATGATTTATATTCCTGGATATTTCTATGCATTATTTACCAACTGGAATGTCTTGTCCTGTTTTCAATCCTCATACTGAGTTGAGGTGAAAAAAAAAACACATTGATCTCCACACAAACACTCCAACAATGTAGATAACAGATCGATGTGTTTTCTGAAACCTGATGGTTTTAAAGCAGCCTGATGCTAACCGTTCTCATTTCCGATCTGTGTCGCTCTCAGGCAATTTGCGGCAGCGCTGTCTGATCTCTACGAGGCGGCGCGTCTGAGTCCCAGTAACAGAGAGATCAGACGCCTGCTGGCCCGTGTGGAAGAAGAGTGCCATCAACGCCCCGGTGGGAAACATACGTCATCGCACGCTCATCCCTCACAGTATGAGGAGGAGGAGGAGGAGGACGACGACGACGATGATGATGAGGATGACGATGAAGAGGAAGCTGTGTCGGTTCGAGCATCTCACAAAGGCTCCGAGAACCTTGGGATAAAGCTGGTGCAGGTGGAGGAGGGAGATGAGGAAAGGACAAGTAAAGAGGAGAAGAGGAAGGAGAACTGGCAGCAGAGCCGAACCCTGCCCGACTCTCTGGGCCTGGCGCTGTCGGGCACCCAGTCGTTCTCTCCTTCAGCTCACAGACACCTCCCGTCCAGACAGGCTCAGAGCGTGAAGAGCCGAGAGAACCACGGCCACCACAGGGCCTGCTCACACACCAGGGAGCCGCTCAGAGACACGCAAGGAGGCACGGGCCACCTGGACACCATGCCCCTGCCACCAGAGGGCACTCCAGAGTGCAGGTCCGAGTTCAGCCGTAGCAGCAGCATGCGAGTGTCCAGCTCCTCCAGCAGCCTGGCTTTCTCCGGGATGCACTCCGACCGCAACCGCAGCTCTGTTGCCAACGAAAACACCGCTGCCATCTCCGACATGCCCGCGAGGCAACACGAGCACAAACCACGCCCTTTCATGGGCATCATAGACAAGACAGCGCGTTTCCACCAGCAACCACCACAACCACCACCACTGCACAGTCACAGCTGGCAGGGTCATGGCACAGAGGAACTGGTGCAGGGACTGACCTGTGACCTCCAGTACCCTAAAACAGGAAGTGCTGCCTACCAGGAGGCCTTCCACAATGGCACCCACGCAGCAGAGCTGCACTCGGCGAAGCAGCACAAGCAGGCCAACCTGGCGCGGGACAACCCCATCCTCATCAGCTCCATCAAACCCAAACGCTCCTTCATCGAGTCCAACGTGTAGCGGCGGTCACCGTGGAGACCACCACGCAAAGCACAAACTCCACGACGACCCTGTACACCAGAGTTAGTAACTAATAATTCAGGCTTCGCTTTTAGCCTCTACGTCTCACTTACCAGGCAGCGTTTTACCTCCACGGCGTAGAAATACGGCTTTATTCAGGACTAACTACGAATAGAACAAGACTTAACAAGATGAACGTTGTGTACTGTAATAATTATTCTATGTTTAAGCAAAGGGGTTTACTGTAGAGAACTCTTCTATAAGGGCGGTTAACACTTTAAAGCCCCAATCAGGAACGTCTGAAAGACCATTATGCTAAACACGGTAAGTAAAAAGATAAGTTTTAGCATCTGTGATATCTCAAATGAGTCTGTTATTGCAGTACTGATGCCTAGCGCACTGTTATTCCTGACTGGGGCGTGCGTGTGTATGTGCGCGCGCGCGTGTGTGTGTGCTGTACAGTTCATTTCCTTATAATCCTCTTTACTTGCTAATATATCAATTAATTAATTTATTTATGGCTTCTACAGCTTAGTTTATTGTTTAAAATATATTTTATATTGTTATTTTTGCACAGCTCTATATGTATATATATATTATAATTCAGAATCTTTTGAGAAATAATGCTTTGTGAAGACTTCAGGTTCACGTACAGCTGAGTGCAAAAGTTTGCACACCCTGACAAAGACATCAGCAAGACCGTATTTACCATGAGGTTTCGAAGATGTTCCTTCATCCTCAGAAGTAAAAACAAACAAATAAATAAATAATGGTTAAAAGTATGTATAATCATGAAACAATCCAAACACAATGGCTTCCTATCCTGTTTCTTGCACCTTTTATAGTGCACCTTGTATCAACCAGGAAACAATTTCAGACTATATGTTTGTTTGTTTGTTTGTTTTTTTTCTTCACCCACATCCTGTTAGGAGACGCAATATTTTACATTCAGCTGTCCATGAGCAGTGGTTCATAAAGAAAGCAAACCGTTTCAGGTTTTAGCGGGACAGATTAAGTTTAAGAGACTTTAGAGATTTTATATGTGTATTATTTGCATTTGGTTCCATATACAATCTTGTATACAATATGTTATTGATTGTATTTCGACTTTGCTGCATAACGCGACAATAAAGGCCCACTTCAAGCACTGGTTAACGTTTGTGATCTTGGGTTTACGAGTGCACGCATTTTATATAGGAGGAAATAATTCGTCGTAATTTAATGCATAATAAAAACTGCCGGTTTTGCAGAAATGTCCTGAGACATAAAATAAAACCAAAACCTAAACCATGTCATTGAGTTTCATTTTATTAAGACTGCAGTGTCTTAAGCCTTCATTAACCCATCTCTATGGAATTGCAAAGAGACATTCATAATCCAGGGTCGTACATGCTTTAAGCTCTGATCCAATCCGGTATTATGGATTCAAGCGTTGTGATTGGTTGCTTTGCCCTAGCATTCAACAGCACACAACAATAACACTGTAGCTGTTAGGGCGGAGTCATTTTACTATTATTATTTTAAGTAAATGTCAGCACGACCAATCGGCGTTTTTAAATGCTTAGCGTGTTATAATGCCATGGCACTGGTAGCCAATCACAACAGCTACATCAGAGTGTAGAATCTTACAGTTAGTCATAAGATTTTGGCTAAACGTCGTTGTATGAAGTCATACATGCGTAAAGACCAGGAAATGTTATTTGAGCAAAGCTAGGTATTTAAAAAAAAAAAGGAGTTAACTTTAAGACTTGATTAATTGCTTAATCATCGTGTTGTTTTGCAATGTATCAATACACAAAATATCTAAATTAAACAATTGTATTTTACACAGCTGATAAATTTCACTGTAATGCATCTGAATATTAATGAGTGTGTACATGTATACTTATACACTGTATATTTACCCCAATAACGACTTCCTATCACATACGATACTTCACATTTCCAAAACATTCCTAGGAATAAATCACAGCGACGTCGTATCCTGTTCACTATCTACGCTTGCTACATAGGGTGTAACATAAATATAGAAATGTAGTACATAAGGAGTTTGCTGTTTTCCCAGTAGAACTCCGTTTGAGATAATAAACTAATCACATGAAGCGTAATATCTCTATTAAGACATAGTTTGCTTGGATATAATTATTAAATTAATGCATAATTAAAATTTTCGTACAGCAAGGATCATTTAGGTTTATAAATGGATGAAAAGATCAATCAACAATGATTTCAAGATCAATCATATTGATAACTGATGTATAAATTTATATCGCGAGGTTCCTACGGACTCAAACCCGTAAATCTAACGCACATCATTAATCTTTCATCCCGTGTGTAGTTTCACATTTTAAGCAGGTGTCTAGACGAGGACTGATTGATATGCTAACCGTCGAGCGGGGGCGGGGATTTCGTTGATCACGGCTAGCCAGTGTTTTTGTCCTAAACTCACAGCATACCTGATACTCAGAGTCGTTACAGCATTAATTACTCGTCTCGTGCGCTGGGGGGGGGAGCAGGACGTCCCCCTCGGACCGGGTTTCAGTGCTGTTCTGTTACGTGTGGTGATCACTGGCTGCTGGTCCAGCGGCAGATGGCCATTTTGAGCGTGCGGTTGGGGGTGAGCAGCGTGGTCTGTAGCGGCAGGTTGGTCATGGGGCTGGAGCGGCTCTTCGTCTTGATCCAGCTCTCGATGGCACCCCGCTCGTACGAGTAACCATCTATGACACACACACGCCAGCGTGACCTTTCTGAATGTTCTATTGTCATCCATTATATCTCAACACACTTATAAACAATATAAGCTGTATTACATGGTGTGTATATATTTTCATAAATATTGCTTTTATATATATATACATACATACATACACAAATCTATACAGAAGACGTTACACAGCCACTAAAATCACCTTGTTTCAAGTCCAGCCACAAAAACAAATATTTTAATTAATTTGCCATGTTCATTTAGAGGACATTTAGCCAGGCATATTTTTAGTTTTGTGTTGAAAAAGTACTTTTGCTCATTGCTGAACTTTTTTGTAAAATCCTAAAATGAGTCCTTTTGAAATTAAATGAAAAACTTTGTCAAAAACAAGCTGTAAAATCGTTTTCGGTTAAACTGCATCAGGGCAAGAACAACGGAAATTGTAAAATTCTCACTAACTAATAAAAATGTTTTGCAATATAAAATACTGCATCCATAAACATGTTCAAAAAACAGAAAACATATGTAAGTTATTGCAGATGTTTCCCCCCTCCAATGTGTAAATTAGTAAATTTGTATTATTTTTCATTTATAAATGCCTCTGTATTCATTAGACTAGGCTCTGACCTGCAGCGATCACCGGGTCCTTCATAACCTCGTGCGTGATGGGGCAGAGGAACTCGTCGGGAACGCCGTCGGATACCGGTGCCACCTTCAGCTCCTCGATCTTCCGCAGAATTTTACTGCGCAAACCCAGTGACTCTGACCAATCACAACACGTCACACAAAGAAAATAAATAAATAAATCACAGAGTAAAAATAGGCACACTCAGCGTTCACAGTACTGCACCTCACAGCACATACGTGTACAGTATGTGTAAAGAAGTAGGGTGTGTGTTCACAATGGGGAATTTAATGAGACGGAGAGCACTCCTCTCCTCAGTCTCCTCTACATCCTCAAGTACATAGTGTAGACTTTATAGCGTGTAGTGCACCATTTGAGACACTGGAAAGGGAACAAAACCTATGTATTATTTTTACTATATGTCTCTGGGTATGTCTAAGGGGATATAGATAAGTGTTTTTTTCTATAGTATGAACGCTCTGTAGTGTGTGTACGTGTGTGTGGAGTGTGTACGTGTGTGTGTGGGGTCACCTATACAAAGCTCCGAGCTGAGGCTCTCCTTGCTCAGCGAGAGCAGTTCTGCTCCGTCGATGTTATTGGCCTTAAACGTGTCGACGAGGCTCTCCAGCCCCTCCTCCCGTAACCATGCCGACACATCGTCCTCCGACCAATCGCCCACCGTTAGCCTGGAATGACCCGGCCACTTCCTGCCTGCCAGACACAGTAACAGGAAGTGATGGATCTGAGCCCTACAGGGAGTGTAATCTGTGTGATTTAGTGATTCAGAGACAGAGTGAAGAGGAATTGGTTATGACTGCGTCGGATAAACAACATCGCCGTCACGACGATTTAATACCCGTCTCGTGAAACGGCGTTAATGTAAAAGGTCACATGGAGTCTCTCTAACGACACTTTGGTAAAATATCCACTCTGTATTCAGTACTGTTCCAGGCTCTGTAAACAAGGAGGCGTGTCTACTCGCCTGTCAATCAATACACAGTGGGTTTGGGGGAGTGGCTTTGTAGGGAACACTGAATGATGGGGCTGGCTTTAGCGAACTTCAACTAGTTTCAAAATTGCTAAATATACGTTTAAATAAAGTTCCCCAAGCAAACTTGGTTCATGGTGTGGTGGCTCATTCATTCGTTCGTCTGTTTTAATTTTAGTCTTTTCTTTTTGGTTGTTGTTTGTCTTTTTTTTTGTAGTTTTATTTATTTTCTGTCTTTTTAACAATTCTTTTTGTTTTGGGTCTTTTTATTTATGTTTTGGTCCTTTGAATGTTTTTATTTTGTCGTATTATATTTATTATACTATTTATTATAATAGATTCTTATTATTATTATTATTATTACTATTATTATTGTTTCTTATATTAAGGCTTTGTTTTTGTATTTATTAAATTTTATTTAATACTTTTTGGTCTTCATTGTCTTTCTTTTTTTTAGTGTTTCTAATTGTTTTTGTTTGTTTGTTTTTATTTAATTTTCTTTTTGGTCTTTTTATTTGTTCTTTTTTAATTCATTTTTCGCCTTGTTTTTCGACTGACTGATTAATTGAGACCCACAAGCATTGATGCTAAATTTATGCTACACATGCTGGTATTTATCAGTCATAAATAAAATAAAATTCAGTAATAAAGTAATAAAATACTTCAAAGTTTAACCTGATAAAAGGCGTTGTCTCATGATATTACAAATAGGGTAGACCAAAAAAATATGTTTTATGGTCAAGGGAGTGTTACAATATTGGCATTTTGGTGGTTCTTCGCCCTCCAATAAAAACCCATGGGTCAGTCTGGGGTGGCCTACGAGGCACACTGTGTACACCCCTCGATCATGTCTAGTTTTAAAAGGGTAAGTGCATATTTTTCCAACTACAGGGTTTATTTCAAGTAATTTGTTATTTGACATTTTTCTCATTCCGCTTGCCATTTTTCGAATATATACTGGTTAATCAAGGGCTTAAGGTCGGAAGGTGGGATTGTGCACTCTCTGATTGTTATTGAAACGTTAAAACACAGAGAAGAGATACGAGAACAGTTTTCTCCGTCACACATTCTGCGTTACTCAGGCCTGTGAGGATAACTACCGCGGTCCAGCCAGCAAACACACGGCCCAAACGCTGCCTCTGACCTTCAGGTGACCAGAACTCAATCACTACTCACAGTGTGTGGTGTGTTACTTATTAAAAACGGCCTGGACCCGTCTCTTACCTGCTTCGTGTGACCCGCAAGGGAATTCGTCTAAAACACAAAGCAGAAAAAAAGACACACAGGATGTAGAGAAGAGACAGCATCAGTGAGCGAGAGAAACAAAAACCTTACGATATATGAGACAAGATATTAGAGAGAGATTAAGGCGAGATTAAGATGTTATATACATCACACACCTGGAAGAGATTTGCCATCAGGTCCAGCACCTGGTGAAAAAGTTAACAAGAATCGAAAATACACAACGTGTATTGAGATTTTCACAGAATTCTCTCGATAAAATATAAAATAAACATATGAACATACGTTGTTTCTATTTAAATGGATGCAAACATCACACACAAGGCATTATGGGATATGTACAAGTTGTAATTAGACTTTTTTTTTCCCCCCCAGATGAATATGTAGTTCCTTCCTGTGTGTCCTGTTCCTTCATCAATACAAAACTCCAAAAATGAGAAACGGTAAATAAAGTGTCGCCCCACCCTGAGAGCTGCAGCCGTCCTCCACCCTCCACACGTTCACCGTTTTGTCCATGGAGCCGGTGGCTATGAGGGGGGCGGTCGGGGAGAACGCACACGCCGTCACGTACCTGCAGCACAGAGACATACAGAGTCGTTACAGGGGTTCAGAGAGAGAGAGAGAGAGAGAGAGAGAGACAGGACAAACAGACAGATAAAGACAGAGATGGAGAGAGTAAAAGAGAAAAAGAAAGAGCAAGACAGAGAGACAGACAGAGAGGACAAACAGACAGATAAAGACTGATGGAGAGAGCAAAAGAGAAATAGAAAGATGAAGACAGAGAGAGATGTATGAGTATTCTTCTTTCTTTCCCTTTTTATTCTCAGGGTTCTATGAGCCTCGTTACTAGTGTTTTTGTTTAACTGTACTGTTGAATGTGTGTATATTTGTTTCTACCTATTTATTTCTGTAGTTATTTTCTAATTTGTCTGTACACAAGCTTTGGCAATACAAATGTCATGTACAATTTGCCATGCCAATAAAGCAACCTTTTGACTTTGAGAGAGAGGCAGGTAGATGAAGAGAGCAAAAGAGAAAATGAAAGAGCAAGACAGAGAAAGACAGACAGATAGACAGGCAGCCAAAGACATATAGAGACAGAGATGGAACGAGCGACGAAGAAAAAGAAAGAAAGCGGAGAGAGACAGACACAGAGAGAGAGGGACAGAGGGGGGAAAAAAGAGAATGAGCAGGGACAGAAAAATAGAAAGACACAGAAAGAAAGACAAAAAAAACAGACAGAGAGACAGAGGGAGCAAGACAGAAAAAAAGAGACATAGATGGAGAGACACACAGAGAGACAGAGAGAGCGAGAGAGAGAGAGTTTACCTCTCGTGCTGGTTCAGGGTATAGAGTAAGACTCCACCATTCTGCAATAAGAGACAAAATAAATAGAATCTCAGTAACTAATTTTTTTTTTTTTTTGTTAAAAGAATATTTAGTAATGAATAAAGATTAATTTGAGGTTTATAAACAATTCACTCACAGCTTCATAAACTGCGACTGTCTTATCCATAGACCTGTGAGTGAGGAAGAAGGGAACAAACAAAAACACTTAAATAAACCTCCAGTGTTCCTCCAGCAGAGTCAGTAGAGTCATCATGAGTACAGAGCGCCATCTACTGACAAGGACGTAGCAGCGCAGACAATCCGCACACATCAACATCAACAGACTACACAGGAAGTGAGGAGCTGGTGAGGAGAATAACATCCGAGCGCTCACCCAGAGACTAAAAGCTGTCCGTCTGCAGAGTAGGCACAGCACAGGACCGCAGACGACTGACCTGACAGTGTGTGTACCAGCTGCATTTTACAACCTGTAACTAACACACACACACACACACGTTCTATATGCATTCGTGAGAAATTTAGGTACATCAATCAGTCACCATCTACTTTATTAAGAATAAATGCATAAATACATGCAGTTATCTAATCATTCGATCATGTGGTAGCAGCACAATGCATAAAATCATGCAGGTACAGGTCAAGAGCTTCACCACACTGGGTACCATTTCTGTCAGCCAAGAACAGGAAGCACAGACTCACCCAAACTGGACAGCTAAAGACGGTCAGAATTTCTGGACCAATAAACAGGGACACACTCTGAACAGTCATTACTTGTATTTGGATTCAGAATCATAATTTAATACCTTCAAGTTCGAGTACACTGATGTAGCTCGTAACTGTCAATTAGTTCATTTTTTATTTTCTGGTCCTCTACTTTGTTCTTCGAGGCTCAGAAGACGTTCCTCTTAGCTTCATGCACTTCGAGTGCTCGTAGCGACCAAATGAAACAGACGTACGCGTGAAAAGAGTGCCCGCTTATCGAGAACGACCTTATCCCTTCGTGCTGGTCCAGCGAATGCAGATAAGATACAGGTGTTCAGAAATCAGCCTTTTACACGACAGGTCGGCAGTTCGCATTTTCCCACAGGTTGTACGGAATTAAATTTATATTCAAACGTGTCTCTCTTTAGCTGAATTAAAATGTAATTATATGCAAATCAGCTCATTCTATTCAACTTCCTGTTTTATGTGAAACGTCCATTTTCTACTGACACCAAGAAGCCACCTTCAGCGGTAACGGAGCATTCGTGTTTCAAACAATGACGAAATGGGTTAGGATGGAGTTTTTTTTGGTCAGTACGCGTGACTTGGAGACGCATTTCCGCTTAGCCGGAATGTTCCTCAGACCTCGTGAAGTTGTTTAAGTAAATAAAACAGAGAAGTCTACTAAAAGAGGAAGTGGTGAGAGAAATCAAGGGAGCGTCATTCATGCGTCATTCCAGGGTGGAGGCGATGAAAAAGGAGCAGAGAGCAGGTGACCCTTTACCTGCAGCGAAGTTCCGAGAAACCAGCCAGATCTTCAGCAAGCTGTCCTGACCACAGGAGGCCAAACGGAACTGGACCATAAGGCCTGCCTTATCTGAGAGATAAGAGACAAATGGATAAAGAGGAGGAAAAAATTCTGAACCTGGATTCGTCTTCATCGGGTTTAACACTCTGTCATGAAACGTAAATATGCTTATATGCTTACGGCCACACATGAACCTCAGCAGACCTCAACTTGTTCCTGTCTCAGAGCTCATGCTGCTCATTAACTGGTACAGCTCTTTTTTTTTCATAATCCTCAACACTGAACTCTTCTACTAAAACAGGGTTCCTAAAGTAAAGGCTGTGAGAGAAACCCGAAAGCTCCTCTTTTATTTTATTCACTTATTTTACAAAGGGACATTAGGAATATCGTTCTAACTATTAAGTTACGCATGATAACAATGTCCTAAATTATAAATGTGGAGTATAAAAATGTAGGGCGGACAAAGCTAACGTTTATTGACGTAATTTAATAACAGACTACCATTATCAATCAATTACATTAATTTCTTGAAATTCGTGTCCACTATAATCGCACATATACAGGTGCATCTCAAAAAATCTATCAAATCTATCTGTCAAAAAAAGCTATCCAGTTATATATATATATAAGTGGGCATTAGTGCCTATGGAACGGGCAGCTTGCACATCTGGAAAGGCACCATCAATGCTGAAAGGTATATACAGGTTTTAGAGCAACATCTGCTTCCATCCAGATTCCATCCCATCTTTATTTCTGAGAGACTCTGCCTCTCTAAGATACTCTTTTTTATACCCAATCATGTTACTGACCTGTTGCCAATTAACCTGTTAGTTACCTAATTAGTTGCAAAATGTTCCTCCAGCTGTTTCTTGTTAGTAACACTTACTTTTCCAGCCTTTTGTTGCCTCCGTCCCAACTTTTTTGAGACGTGTTGCTGCCATCAAATTCAAAATTACCTTATTTTTTCTTAAAATGGTACGTTTTAAACATTTGATATATGTTTTCTATGTCCTACTGTAAATAACATATGGGTTTATGAGACTTGTAAATCATTGCATTCTGTTTCATTTACATTTTACACAGCGTCCCAACTTTTTTTTGAATTGGGGTTGTTTAGGCACATGCAAAGAAAGGCTGTAGAGCAAAGATGCCTTCAAAATAATGAACATTTAATAACACTTAATTTTGTGCTAGAAAACTAATGTTTGTGAATCTAAAATGTTTTTTTTGTATTGACTTGATAATGTAGACGTCATAAAATAAAAAAATCTATCTAAGTTCGTACTAAAGCAAATAAGGTGCCTAAAACTTTTGCATAATACTGGTATATATTATATATATAATATATATATCATATTCAATACTGCTTTAAGCGTTCCTCATACCCGTCATTATCTGCGGTGCAAACTGGCAGCAAGTGACCCCGAGGTCGTGGGCGTACTTCTCGGCATGGAGCTGGTTCATGCCCAGGTCCCAGATACGGAGGTCTCCATACGTAGATCCTGTAGCAAACAGCTGACCGCAGGGGCTAAAGGAACACGCTACCATAGTGGTGTCAGGAACGGCACCGGTCCTAAACGACAAAACAGAAATCAGGAGAGATGGCAGGAACACAGCATTAAAGCGATCAGAGAAATGCAACTTATAGGAAGAAGACATTTAGTGTGTTACGTCACATCACGATCTACGATACGGGAAATATAACGATGTACAAGTTTGGTTTCATAAACTGTAATGTCTAAAAAATGTATTACTTAAAATTGAAAAAGAGATAAAAATTCTACAATTTTATTTTACAATTTTAAATACTCAAATCAGCTGTTTCCAACCAGTAATTTTTTTTTTTTTTTTACATGTTAGAAAAAGATGATAATTCTATTTAATGTTTACAAAAATGAATGACGGCAATTAAAACTGTACATTTTAAACAATTCAGCAATTGCTGTTTCCAATGAGTTTGGAGTGTTTTTTTATTTTCTATTTTTTCTAAAGTTAGGAAAATATGACACTTTTATTTCACATCTACAAAAAATAATTATTTAAAACTAAAAACGAAGGGGAAAATGACTTTCTAAAGATTTACATTAAAAAAATGTTAAAGGTTCAGTTAAATCTTTGTTTCAGTTTGTTATTATTGTTATGAATTTGATATGATGATAAAGTAATAAGTTGTTGTTTTAAAAAGAAAAAGTGAAAAAGTTAGGAAAAGATCATACTTAGGTAGTGTTTACAACGGGATGAGAATACTACCACTGACCTGCGCAGAGTTCTGGACGGGAAGTCCCACAGAGCCACGGTGCCGTCTGAAGCGCCCGAAATCAGACACGAGGAGTCGGGCGAGAAGGCGCACACCCTGACCGGACTCCTGCCCGGATGCTCGAGCACTGCCTCGATCTCCCCGCTGCCCATCGCCCACACCACCGTGGTGGCGTCGGTGGAGCAGGACGCCAGGTACTGGCCACAGGAGCTGAAGCAGCAGCAGTGGACCCCGTAGCCGTGGCCCGAGAGCGGCGAGAACGGGAGCTCGGAGAAATCTCGGGTGAAGTAGACCCGGACGGTTTTATCGGCCGAGCAGGTGGCCAGGAGCGAGGCGGAGAACGCACAGCAGTTCACATCATCACGATGGCCTTGTACAGTGCAGATCAGAGACACCATTTTGACTCTCTGGGGCAAAAGTTTATATAAAAAGTGCACTGGTTAGTAGGACAAAGTGTGGGTGATATATATATTTAATATTGATATTATGATCATTTACTTCTCAAAAATGTATGCTTTTCTAAGCTATTGTGGATATATTTTTAATATTTTTAAATAATTTTATACATATATGAAAGTAAACAGATTGTCCATGTGTAAAAAGGTTAATCGTGTAAGTATATTTTAAGGTAAAAACAATATATATATATATATATATATATATATATATATATATATATATATATATATATAATTACATTCAAGTGTAAAATATTAAATGTTACGAAATTTGAATATTAAATGAACATTAACTGCTGTGAAAATATCAACAAACATCCAATGAAAACAACTAGTTTCAGAAAAGACAAGTGGAATCTGAAATAAAACTATTTTGTATTAAATTGTAGATTTTGTGTAGAAATTTTGTAAAGTTATACCATAGACATTGCTGCACTGAGAATAACAAATAGTCTACAGAAAAAATATTTGCTTATGTTAAGATGACAGTAAGCGATTTGGAAGTGATCATATTTTAATAATAATAATAATAATAATAATAATAATAATAATAATAATAATAAAAACAGCCTCAAATTGACTGCACATAAGTGTAGAGGCTCAGAGTTGAAAGATTTTCCATCCCTGACAGAAATCCGACCGTTTTTAACGGTTTATCTTTTTAAATTTAAAGCTAGCCACTTCAGCTAACACTGCCTGCCAGCCAGCCTCTCTCTCTCTCTCTCTCTCTCTCTCCCCCTATCCCTCACTCTCTTTTCAGTTTGCCTATAAAACCGTTACTTTATTTAACACCGCGAACCGTTAAACCCCACAACAGCTATATGAAATATCAAATTTAAACTTATTCGTGATTAATATAATTTTTTAAGACAAGCCGAACGTTACTCACACCAGCTGTCTCGCGCCCCTGCTTCCTGATTAACGAAAGCGTCACGCGGGGGGTCACGTGATCTGTGTTTACTTTCCATGCTTAACATGGCCGACTCAGGTAGAAAATAAATAAATAAATAAACAATAATAAGAAGATGATGAAGATATTGGAAAAAAATATTTAAAGCATGTTTTACTTCACGTATTTTTTTGAGGAGGAAAGACATTATTAATAATATCATAAAATTTACTTAATAATGTTAGAATTGTCTACAATTAAATAAATATTAAATTTATTATACCTTTATATTAAATAAAGAATTATTGTTGTTGACTATGAATATTTAATTAAAAAAACAAACAAAAAACATTGCCAGTAGTGTGCTGTCATAAAGAATTAATAACTCATATTGCACAGAATAAATAAATAATGCTGTTATTTAATTATAAATTATTCTAATAAGACTAATTCACAATAAACAACTGACAGCCCTATACAGGTGCATCTCAATAAATTAGAATGTCATGGAAAAGTTCATTTATTTCAGTAATTCAACTCAAATTGTGAAACTCGTGTATTAAATAAATTCAATGCACACAGACTGAAGTAGTTTAAGTCTTTGGTTCTTTTAATTGTGATGATTTTGGCTCACATTTAACAAAAACCCACCAATTCACTATCTCAACAAATTAGAATACTTCATAAGACCAATAAAAAAAAACATTTTTAGTGAATTGTTGGCCTTCTGGAAAGTATGTTCATTTACTGTACATGTACTCAATACTTGGTAGGGGCTCCTTTTGCTTTAATTACTGCCTCAATTCGGCGTGGCATGGAGGTGATCAGTTTGTGGCACTGCTGAGGTGGTATGGAAGACCAGGTTTCTTTGACAGTGGCCTTCAGCTCATCTGCATTTTTTGGTCTCTTGTTTCTCATTTTCCTCTTGACAATACCCCATAGAGAATCTATGGGTGTGGTGAGTTTTCTGGCCAGTCAAGCACACCAACACCATGGTCATTTAACCAACTTTTGGTGCTTTTGGCAGTGTGGGCAGGTGCCAAATCCTGCTGGAAAATGAAATCAGCATCTTCAAAAAGCTGGTCAGCAGAAGGAAGCATGAAGTGCTCCAAAATTTCTTGGTAAACGGGTGCGGTGACTTTGGTTTTCAAAAAACACAATGGACCAACACCAGCAGATGACATTGCACCCCAAATCATCACAGACTGTGGAAACTGAACACTGGACTTCAAGCAACTTGGGCTATGAGCTTCTCCACCCTTCCTCCAGACTCTAGGACCTTGGTTTTCAAATGAAATACAAACTTGCTCTCATCTGAAAAGAGGATATTGGATCACTGGGCAACAGTCCAGTTCTTCTTCTCCTTAGCCCAGGTAAGACGCCTCTGACGTTGTCTGTGGTTCAGGAGTGGCTTAACAAGAGGAATATGACAACTGTAGCCAAATTCCTTGACACGTCTGTGTGTGGTGGCTCTTGATGCCTTGACCCCAGCCTCAGTCCATTCCTTGTGAAGTTCACTCAAATTCTTGAATCGATTTTGCTTGACAATCCTCATAAGGCTGCGGTTCTCTTGGTTGGTTGTGCATCTTTTTCTTCCACTCAACTTTCTGTTAACATGCTTGGATACAGCACTCTGTGAACAGCCAGCTTCTTTGGCAATGAATGTTTGTGGCTTACCCTCCTTGTGAAGGGTGTCACTGATTGTCTTCTGGACAACTGTCAGATCAGCAGTCTTCCCCATGATTGTGTAGCCTAGTGAACCAAACTGAGAGACCATTTTGAAGGTTCAGGAAACCTTTGCAGGTGTTTTGAGTTGATTAGCTGATTGGCATGTCACCATATTCTAATTAGTTGAGAGTGAATTGGCGGGTTTTTGTTAAATGTGAGCCAAAATCATCACAATTAAAAGAACCAAAGACTTAAACTACTTCAGTCTGTGTGCATTGAATTTATTTAATACACGAGTTTCACAATTTGAGTTGAATTACTGAAATAAATGAACTTTTCCACGACATTCTAATTTATTGAGATGCACCTGTACTGTCCTAAAGAGTAAATACTACTACTACTACTAATAATAATACTGGCAGTACTATGCTGTCCTAAAGAATAGATAGATAGATAGATAGATAGATAGATAGATAGATAGATAGATAGAACTATTATCTTTTTCTGTCTATATTTTTCAGATGTTTTCTGACTTTATCTACTTTTACTACTGCCAGCTTTGTATTAGTCACAAAATTTTTCTTCTAAAATTATATTGTTTGGTTCAGATATTGAAGAATTCAAAATACGATCAAAACTAATATGTATCTAATATATTATTATATATTATATGTTATGTTACAATATAATTATAATATTCTTAAGGATGTTTTCAGATTTACCGCTGTATGATTTGGAGTTTTACTCATTCTTCTGCCAGGTTTGTTCTGGATTGTGATTGGTCAGAAGGTGCTGATTGATTTTCTATAACAGCAGCTCTGACAGCTGCAAATCTCAGATCTATATTAAAGTGCTCCTTCTTACATGTTATCGTTTCCATAGCAATGGCTCATTCACAGAAATGGTTGACATGGTGCAGTATTCTGTAAGGAGACGTTATGGAAGGAGTCTCCAGTGTCAGAGCTTTGTAACGAAAATGAGGAAGTCTTCAGGATGGAGGAGTTTATGATTTGGGGCTGAAAGATAACCACGTTTACTGTTCATGTGTCCGCATTCAAACTATTACAGTGGAAAAAAACACCAAGAAGCAGTAAGATGACTTTAAAAACATCCTTTTAATAGGTCCGTGCCACACACACTCACGCGCACACACACATACACACAAACACACACGCACACACACACACACACTCACATACATACATACACACGCACGCACACATACACACTAGTGAAAAATAATGCTCCTACAAAAAGAACGCTACCATTTTGTTTCCCACAATAGCTTTAAATAAAATAACTTCAAGTACTCTGACTCGGGTACAAAAAAACTGTGTTCTAGCTGCCTCCAGTGGCCAAGACTCACAGGGATGATGGGAGAGGAGGAAGAGGAGCAAGAGGAGGAGGATGAGGAGGAGGAGACTCAGACTCGGGCTGCGTCCCAAACCGCACTCTATCCCGCTAAGTAGTACTTTAAACCAGTACGCCACTCGCAGTCGTGTTCTCTGAGCACTGTTTTGGCGTACTGCTGTGAAGAATGACGCGATTTACGACAAAGCCACGGTGAACCGGGGGTTACACAGTTTGGGACGTGGCCATAGTGGTTACCGAAAGCCCGCTGCACGTGTGTGTGTGTGTGTGTGTGTCGCTGAAGCCTACTCCCAACAGTTCTCACATGGGGATACACACTCGTGTTGTACAGTATATATGCCAGGCTGCGGAGGAAGCCAGGGGGTGTTTCTTTTTTTTTTCTTTTAAAAAAAAAAAAAAAAAAAAAATTCATAAAAACAAACAAACAAAAAATAAAAATACTTCCCTACACCCTGTTCAGAAGGGCAGGCACTACCAAGATTAAGGAGACCACAGTGTTTGTAGAAGATATGTGTATACTGTACAACCAATAAATGTGTCAATAATAATAATAATAATAATAATAATAAGTCACTTTAAGACTAAAATTAAATGCTACAATCGGTCTAAGGCATGAACAATATCCAATGTTTGAAACCATATGTACACATCATTCCAAACAAGACTCGATATATATATATATCGGTATCAACAGACAGTATGTACACTTTTTTTTCTGTTTTTTTGTTTTTTGTGTGTGTGGGGGGGGTGGAAACCACTGCTCATCCATATGTGTATGTGTGTGTGTGTGTGTGTGTGTGTGTGTGTGTATGTGTGTGTGTGTGTACAAAGGGGAAAAACTCTGACGTCGGACCGCCCGGAGCGGTGTAAACAGGTTCCTTTCTTTTCTTGGCTTTGTTTCATATTTGGAGAGGAAAAAAAAAAAATTTAATAAACAAAACAAAAAAATACACACACACACACACACAAATAAACATTCCATTCGATTTTTTTTTTTTTTTTTTTTTAAACAGTTTGCGCTGTTTCTTCCTTTTCATAGAAAATGAAGAATGGACCTTTTTTTTTTTTTGTCATAAATAATCATTTAAAAAAATTAAATACATTCACTATAATATTAACGATAAAGTTAAAAAAAAAAAAAAACAACAACAGAAGAAACAAAATGATATTTACAGGTAGTGGAAAGTGTTTTTTTTTTCTTCTTCTTCTTTTTTTTTTCTCCTAGATACAGCTCTTACGGTTGAAGATTTCAGTGCGATTACTCTTTTCTACAAGGAAATGATATTGCACAAAGACACCCTCTGTCCTGTGTCTCTTTGGGGTGTTGTGTGTGTGTACACATTATATATATATATATATATATATATATATATATATATATATATATATATATATATATATATATATATATAGGTGTGTGTGACATGTTCGGGTTTGAGAACGGCGCTTTGCTTTGCTTTCACTGGGAGGACAATTCTGGGCGGTTCCGATCCGAGCTCCACGTGGAGGGGTTCGGAAAAAGGTGGCGTGCGGTCGCTCCAAGCGGATCAGTTAGTCTGCTTCAGGAGCTCGGTCCACCTCTTCTCGAAGAACTTCCTCATGCTGTGTCCGGCGCGGCCGATGTCTGAGTTGTCCTCGTTGAACTTCTCGCAGTTGTCGAACACCAGGTTGACGTCGATGATGAACGTCTCGAGGTTCTGGTACCTAAAAGGAAAGAAAAAATAAATAAATTAATTAAAAAATTAAAAAACAAAATTGGGGTCAGCTGAGTCAAAAATCCACTTAAACTCTGACTTGAGTGCAAATGATTCGTTATTTGTGAACGATTCATTTTAGAGAATCGGCCAAATCGATTCATAGTGATTCTGTGATTTTCTTCAACCTGCAGTTTTTCCCACATTACGCTCCGACTGGTGAATCAAATGAATCGAATCATTCATACACTGATTCAGTTCAGATGAACAGAATCACTAAAATACGCCATCACTAGGACAGAGGACGTTATGGAGACTCACTGGCTGCTGACGAGCTTCTCGCGGATGGTGGAGAAGTCCATGGGCTTTTTGATGACTTTCCGGTATCCGGGGACCGATTTGAGGTTGACGGGTGTGAGGAAGGGCCAGGCGTCCTGATGGCGCTCCAGTTCAGCCAAGAGAATCCTTCACAAGAGGAACAGACGTCAGAAAACATCCAGCTAACGGACTAATCCAGCTCTACATGCACTACTCCTATTGACAGGAAATCACTAAAGAATAGGTAAAGAAAGGAAATTGGGAAATGTTTGTGGCAGAGATTATGGTCAGTCTAAGCAGTCGTGCCATAAAACGTACATATTCATCATATTTGTTTATCTGAAAGCATAATCAGTTTACTCTTCAAGTACAGCCTTTAATAAAGCCTCATGAAAATCTGATCTGAGCGTTAATAAGCCTGTCATTTTTCTTGTCTTTAATATTTTTCCTTTAATTCTGAAACCTCCTGAAGCTCCAGGACGTGCTGTAACATTACAGGCAATACAGGATGAATATCTGACTAAATATAAATAATATAATTTCACATATTAGGAATGAATTTAAATAAAAACTGCAATACCAACATGTAGATGTGATGTATTTCATGTTAATAATATAGTAAGCTTGTTTTAAGCTTAAGCTCTTGAATTTTGTTGTATCTAAACGATAAACTAGTTGAAATATTCTATTTATTTATTTATTTTCCCACCGTGAAAGAATGCCATACCTGCAGAGGCCCAGGTCGCGGTTGTTGTCCCTGGCCGTTTTGGCTCGTTTCACGCAGGCCGGGCTCTCGGGTTTGGCGGCGGGAGGAGCGGGCGAGGTCTTCTTCGCCTGGTTTGAAGCCGTGGTTGTTTTCTTTGGGCTGCTGTTGCTGGTGTTGCTGCTTCCGCCTGCCTCCTCTTCCTCACACGCCTCCTGCTGCTTCTTGTTCTTCTTGGCCGTCTCCGAGGATTTCTTGCCCCCTCCGCCGGACTGCACACGACTCTGAGGCTTCTTGTTCTTAGGGGACTGGTTGCTCGCCTGGGGAATTTGGATTGCGTTTAAAATCGTTGTTCGTGATCTCACTCGAGTCCCTGAAGTCATAAACACTTATTCCTGTACTTCGTTTCATACGCCCTTCGTCTGCATTTTGAAGTCAAAGTGGGAACTTTCCCATGTGCCAAAGTATCACTATCAGACACACACACACACACACACACACACACGCACGCACATCTTCATATTTTAATGCAACACACCAGATTATTTCTAATACCAAAATCAGCAAGACAGACAGTGAAGGAAATTAACTTCCCCGTTCCAGTTCACATGGCCTTCTTGACTTCACTTCATAAATTTCCAGCTTATTATTTAGTTAAAGCATACGATTCGGGAGCTACGATAAATTATTCAGTAACTTCAGTTAATCATTTGAAAGTTATGCAGTTACAGGAGCGAGACGGCGCCTCCTGGGAGTTTCAACTGTTTTAAAAAGTTTCGAATTTTTCCTTTTTTTTCTTCTGACTACTCTAGCATTTATGCACAAAAAAAAAAAAAAAAAAGATAAAACTTCAAAACACACGCGCGGACAAACATTTTACGGCGACTGTTTTGTATCAGCCTGGTGTAACGATTCGGAATCGACGCACAGATTTAAAAAGCAACGATTACATCGAATCGACGCAACCATCACAAATTCATTATGAATCGATAATTATTGAAAACGGGCAGACAACTGGTGGTGCGTAAAAAAATAATTAGGATTAGATTTTTTTTAAACTGGTGTGTACATGGGCTAGGAAGATGATTTACTCATAACTCTGATACTTTATAAATAATCCTTCTAATAATCTACGTCGGCATCATTCAAGAATTTACCCCAGATTCTGGGGGGAAAAAAAAGTAGGTCGCATATCGGTCAGAGGATACTAAATCGTATTAGATTCGGTGGTATTGTCAGATATCGAATACCTCATGATTGGAAATTGTATTGTATCAAGTGGAGGTTTATTTGAGGTCTAAATGTTAAACGGTCTACACAAACTAGCATTGAACTGGATTATATATATTTAACTTGCACACCAAGTACAATAACACTGTTCTGCCCCGGTGCATCATTTTCTTTTTCAAAACAAAATAAATTCTATTTCTATATTTTTTTGTGAATAATTAAAAAAAAAAAAAAAAAAACAGGTCCTTAATCACAGTTACATTTACATATGGATGCTTACAGGCTCCACCAGAGCATTAGGAACTAGCACATCATTTCTACAAATATATTTATCCGAATTAACACACACACGAAAAAAGGCTGCCTATTCGGATTTGTTTATTTATTAAATCTAGACTACGGCTCTCTGTATCTCATGTTGGCCTTTTTGAGCGTTTAAGCGTCTGAAATCGGGTGGATGCAAATGACAGCGTTCTCTCTGACCGTATCCTGTCTGACGTCCCAAAAGTCGTATTCAGGAAATTGCTCACCGTTTTATATTTTTATCAAGATATGACAGGAAATTATTGTTTTACTGTTTTACTGCTAACACACCGAATTGTACAGGATGTCCACCCTTGGTTAGAAAAATGCAACCATTTTGGACCTGTCGCAATCCGAGGTAGAAAAGCATCAAAATGGCACGTGCCACTCACTGGGTCACACGATGTGTATAATTTCTCGAGTCACGTCCTGTTACTATTCAGTGTTATATAAAGGGGAAAAAAAAAAATTCTTCACCAGACTCTGCATCCCTGAACGCTCTGAGATACAGCAGAGTGTGTGTGAGCTCTGAACGTGACGGGAGGCGGAGATGGTTACCTTGGAGATGCAGGCAGGGCAGTACCAGTCTCCCTCAGGGATGGCGTTGATCTTGGGCTTGTGGCAGTAGGTGTGACAGCCCTTATCACAGCCATCGCACAGCAGCAGTAAGTCCTCATTATCCCCCTTACGGCAGATCTGGCAGTACTACACACACGCACACACCTTAGTACATGTTTAAAATACCGATTCATCACTGTGCACAGGTTGGCGCCGAACCCGAGTCTGAGATTTCACACACACACACACACACACACAGACACACACTCACCACTTTCATGATGGATCTCTCCCAGGCGATGGACTTCTGCAGCTGTTGCAGACACATGGCCAGCTGCGACGAGTTCCTCACCTCGCTCAGAGCCTTCCTCCACAACTTCATCCCCGGAGCGATCTCCTCCTCACCCCTGAGTGACACGACGACAAAGAGGCAGGTTACAAACATCCACACACATCCACACACATCCATAAATACATATATTTAGAGCTTAAGGCCAGCATTATACTTGATGTTAACTACACGTACACACAGGCACAAGATGGATGGACAGCACATATCCGGCATTCGTTCAGTGCTACCGTGTAAGTAACAGTGGAGGAAACAATACAGCCTCGCACAATTACTATAAAATCACCTAATCGGAATGATTTGATCTGACCAGAACTTAACTGTTAAAATATACAACATATGCTTTATATGTTAAATACTTTGTCGTGAAGCACAGTGATATTTATCACTCCGAGTTGTAACTGTGGTACAATTTAGTACATCAGCACAGAAAAGTACATTATTATTTTTATATATTATATACAGTATATACAATATAGTTCTGCTATTGTACTTTGTTAATTGTCCAGCACCCAAATGATGTCTTTGTTTTATCATTTAAATGCATCATTTGTGCCATGTTCTCCTCGTAATATTTTTAGCATAAATAATTTTTTACACTATTACACTTCTGTTCTTTTTATGTCATCAAAGTGAAATAAGCAGTTAATCAAAATTATTAATTAGTCGGCAGCCAATATGTAATAAATCAAGCTAAAATAATAAATAATACTTATGTCCTATAAACTTTTTTTTTTTTTTTTAACATCACTCCCCCTTCAAAATATTTAGCGTTTGAATTTAACACACCTCTTATGCACAAAGTACAAGTATGTCCTCATGACGACCGTCAACGTTAGCAAGCTACATATTACATATTTACTCTGAATGTTTGAGACGACGAGATCATATTACGCGGCTTATGCCACAGCGTCCTGGATGTACGTGTCACTCCACATATAACACTGGCCTCAGAGACAAAACATCATCACAGTCCTCTATAGACGAAAAAGGAGACTGAACAGGGATTGTTATAATACAGCACACACATCCTGTGGAATGGCATTGACTGCATGATGAAAACTTCCAGTGGAAATTCTGAGAGAAAGTGAAGCCCCGTGGTTAAAATGCACCATGCTCTCACGAAACAACAGCAAAGAGAAATCCTTTCCAAAAAATAAAAAAAATAATAATAAAAAATTTTTAAAAGACCAAACAAATCGAATGCATGCAGCCAAGAACAGAAAGGAACTCAAATGCAGATGTTAACGTCTGAACCGAAAACCATGGAACCCCTTGAAAAACTGGGCCCCCCCGGGTGAACACACACACGCCACAAGCACAGCCGCCCCAGCCAGAAGAGAGGGGAGGAGGAGGAGGAGGAGCAAGAGGAGGAGGAGGAAGAGATAGAGGAGATGAAGAGATGAAGGCTGGCTGCGTGGATGACCTACCCTTCCCCTCCAGCGCTAGTGGATGGCGCGGGGGCGGGCACAGTGACCGTCCCCACATTATCCAGCCTGATCTGGATGGTTGTCCCTAAGGGGCTCCGCAGGTACCTTCTCTCGATGTGGCGCTCCAGCTCGGCCAGGCGCATCACGGCGATGTCCAGCGGGTTGCTGGGCTGCCGTCTCAGGCCTTTCTCCGAGCTCCGCTCCTCCTGTGACTCCGCCCCCGGGCAGGCCTTGGGAACCGGCTTGTGTTCGTAATACAGCAGGTCCTCCCTCTCCGACTGGGGCTCCGGGTGCATCCAGCCCTGGGGTATGACAACGAAAATCGAGATTCAATTACTGAAATCGCAAAAATGCGAGATAACTAAGTAGCTGGATAGATACCTCCATGATATTAGGCTATTTCTGATTGCAGAAGGATAAGCAAGAGTTTTCAATTTGCATATTTATGCATATTAATCAGCGTAGAAACGCTGCCGAGCCATTTTTAATTCTTGGGGATTTTAAAAACGTTGACGATGGCATCCTTAAAACAGCACTACAATGTAAATTTGGAGCACTTTGATCTTTTAAAAAAATTCTTCTTTGATTTAAAATCAAACACACACACACACACTCATTTTTCTTTCTTTCTTTCTTTCTTTCTTTTTTTTTTTTTTTACCTTGACCTGCAGGCTGGCTGAAGTGACCCTACGTTCAAGCTCCTCCACCTGCTGTAGTAAGGCGATGTCCGTCTCCATTGCCTGCTCCTCCACGCACCACTCCTGTAGCGTCTCCACAGAAACCTGGCCCTCATCCAGCTCCGACACCTCCATCACAGCTACTACACACACACACACACACACACACACACACACACACACAGCAGGAGTGTTACGTCCACCCAGCTCTATAGCTGCTATAACCTAAATGATAACAGGGACTAAATTGTTTTTGCAGACGTTCTACAACATTAAATGTAACTATAAATAGATAAAAAAAAATTTAAAAAGTAACTACATTACTTTTGTAGCAACAGTGTTCTAAATTCTTATTAGCAAGCTCAAAAGTTTATTGCCCCCCCCCTTCATTAAAAGGTGTTTAATGACTTAAAACGATCAACACGTTTACTTCAAGTCTCATTTAAGGCATTAAAATTTCAAGCAGGCCAGTTTATTATTATTTTATTTATTTATTTATTTATTTATATTAGAGTCAATAAAAATGGACATTTCCTTGAAGTGTATATGATAGTGACTCACCCTCTTTGTTCTTGTTGCAGGTCTGAGAGATGAGCTCCATGGATTTCTGGAGCTGTTTCTGCAGCGCTCTCTCTCTGATGCCTCTGCTGTGGAGCGTCTTCATCAGAGCCTGCAGTTCCTCCATGTCCGTCATCTTCCACCAGCCCATCAGCATGTCTGCAACACACACACACACACACACACACACACAACAGCAACACCATAATGAGGAGTGTGTATACGGGTCTACTAACACTATTCATGAGCAGCCATGTTAAATTTTGTGTAGTAATAGATTATTAGGCTTTATGGAAACATAGGTTGTGCATAGTGTCTGTGCGTGTGCGTGCGTGTGTGTGTGTGTGTCTGTCTCACCTTCTGGAATGGGCTGTGGCTGTGCTTGGTCATGGTTTCGTGGCAGATCTATAGCAGGTGAGGGTGCAGAGGGCAGTTTGTCACCAGGGGGCGCAGGAGAGCCGCTCTTGCTGGTGGAGACACTGGGGGCCAGCAGGGGGCTTGCGCTGCCCTCAGTGAGCGGGCAAAGGGGCATAGGGCTGCTGCACATGGGCAGGTTGGGGCTGATCACCCCACCTGACCATCCACACATGGGAAAAGGCAGCAGAGCACCAGCGGGTTTTACCTGCAGGCAAAGGGAGACGTTCGGCATTCAGCATCACTGAAGAGAAATGATTACATAAACCCCCGTACTGAATCAGCACCCGTAATTATATACAGAACAAACGTTCATATCGCGTTAAAGTAAATACAGACATGTATGAGGGCTGCTTACCTGCAGAGGCGAGATAGTGAGGTTTCCCAGGCTGTCGTGAGCAGCGTTGAGGGGGCTGCTGGAGGCAGACGGAGGTTGGAGGTGTTGGTGAGGGGAGCAGGATGGAGCAGGAGGGCTCCTGGGCTGGACGTTGTTGGACTGAGCTGAGGAGCGCAGTGGCGTTGTGGGTTGGACGAGGGAAGAGTCGTCGCAGGGCGAGCGGGGCAGGAGGCTGAACCAGTGGCCGCTGCGCTCCGTTAAAACGCGCAGGAGCTGATCGTTCGCCAGGAGGTGCTGATGATGCTGTAGGGACAGAGCAACACTGAACTGTGGAGGAGGAGCACCAAACTGAGCGACGAGAGGTACGGAGTCCACAGGAGTGCTGCACAGTACAGTAGGCTTGGAGGTAGAATGAGTTGGAGATGATGCTGATGCGGTTGCCGCGGTGACGGTCGTCATGCTGCTGTCAGGAGTACGGCAAAGGGACGCGAGGTCACCCGGTGGTGGGTTTTGGGGCTCCTTGAGAAGACAGGAGGTGGAGTCTAACGGCTGTGCGTCCTTCTCCTGGAGTTTGTTTGGCGGCGAGCAGGGCTTCTCGTCTTCCTGTTTCACGTCCTTCTCAGCCTGCTGCTCTTCCTCTTGCTTCACCTGAGCCTGCGTCTGCACCTCCGGCTGCTGCTGGCGCGCTTCCTCCGCCTGCGCCTCCTCCTCATCCTCCTCCTCCTCCTCCTCCTCCTCTTCCTGTGGCTCCTCCTTGATCCTCACCGGCTCAAAGTTGCGGAGCCTCTCTCGCTCCTTCTCCAGCTCTTCGGGACCTGTGAGGAGACGCGTGTGTGTATGCTTCAGCTGACCTACATTCATGCATGTTTTAGTGATTCCTGTATAATATCACACGTGCCGTTAAACAAGACGGCTGAAAATTCAAACCAAACGCGGACACACTATATTACACAGAAAGAAGCACCGACTTTACGTGAGCTGACTGTTTACACCGAGCTCTGTTCTGTTTACACCGAGTTACCTTCTCCACTCTCCACTCCCTCGATGAAGACCCCTCCGCACTGTGGGAGAACCCAATAGCGGCGGCGGTATCGGTCCTGTCCGTAGCCCATGGAGCGCAAAGCGTGAGACGATTCGAACAGCTTCCTTCTGATCAGATTCTGTTGCTGCACTCGCACAAAAAAAAAAAAAAGAGAGAGAGTGTGTGTGTGTGTATGTGTGTGTGTGTGCACGCGCGCGCAGGTTTTTGTTTAATACTGACTGCATGTGCGTGTGTTTACCTTCGATAATTTGTCAATCTGTTTCTCCAGCTCTTCTATGCTCGTGGCTTGATCTCCTTCATCCTAAGTCACACACACACACACACACACACACACACACACACAAAATATCCAAACATGATCACAGGAAGGACAGGTTGGAAATATTTCGCGATTAACCACCGTTTAGATCCAGTTGAGTGCCGACTCTTACCTCGTCGCACGTCTCTACTTTCCTCGCCTTCTTCACCTCTTCTTCGTCGTCCTCATCCTCGTCGTCTACAGCCTCGTCGCTGTCCTCGTCTTCGTCCTCGTCGTCATCGCTGTCGCCAGCCTTTCTCTTGCGCTTGTGCCCGGTGATTGCCGCGCCCGTGGCGTGAGTCTCGTCCCCTCCGGCGGCGTCGCGCTTCCCTGTGCGCTTCGCGTGAATGTTCTTCAGCCTGTACACGACAAAACCACAACAGTTCAGAAAAATTATTAAGAATTAAACAAGCAGTAAAAATTAATAGCATTATCGGATATAAACGAATTCCAAACGTGTTTTATATATGTACGTGAGTAGCTTATGTGAATGCACTTACACAAAAAAATCCTTTTATGTCATATGAATTCATCATGAGTGGATGTAAATCTATGCTATAGTTCTCCATAGGAGATCCATAATAATCTCACAAGGTTATAATATTCAACAGATTTGCATATTTTCTAGATGTTTTAATTAGTAAGATATTTTTACAGCATGTGTTTTTGGTTATTACTTAAACATATAAACACCTCTAGACAGAAGCAATATTACGCAAAAATGCCTAGATACAAATATAATGAGAAATATTAGATAGATCTGGCTTTATTAAGTTTTTGTGAAAGACTGAAGAGAAGACACTCACTTTTTGAGCTTTCCCTCCACGATACACTCGTCTTTCCTCAGGACGTTCATTTGGTCCAGGCTCTTATCAATCTCACTGAGCATGGGAACATACACAAAGAAATAGAGAGAGAGAGAGAGAGAGAGAGAGAGAGATCTCAGTTACACAATAAGACACCTGTGTGATTTTTTGTACAAACCCTAAAACATGCTGAATAGTCTGCGCTGTCACTCTCTGTTGCACTCGAAATGCAAAGGCACTATTACTAATTAATAATCCTAGACCCCAAACCTCTCTCCTAACCTCCTTACAAAGTCTGATTTCTGGATGAATATTTAAAGAAGTGCTACAAAACTAAGCAGGTGGTTTTCAGTCTGCTCTAGCTCATAGCTGTACCTGACCACGCTCTTGCTGCAGGCCAGTTCGTTGACCAGGAAGGCGAGCACCGAGGCTTTCTGCGCGGGTGTGTGTGCTTGGAAGGCCTTGGTCTTCAGGCTCAGGGCCACGTCGGCCAGCTCCGATTGAGCGCAGTGCGCCTCCATGTACTGCTGCAGCACCTCCGACACGTTGTCCCGGTTCAGACCCACGTTGGTCAGGTGATCACCCAGGATGGACTTGGCCTGTGGTGGACAAGTGCTTTTAACACAAGACGGCTGCTAAGCATATCCTGTGGTCGACTGGAATTAGCTCTACTCATCCACATGGTGCAATACCAACGTAAACAGTGTGGGCAATACAGCACCATGTGACAGTGTGTCCACGACTAACTAAACAAACTAGCATTGTGTCTCAAATCGCATACTCACATACGTACTATTCTAGACAGTTATTGAGTACCGGTTTCCCTTTTACAGTTAGTGTTTGAATTTTTAAAAAAACCACTCTGCAGTCTTCAAAAGTAACGAAAGGTCTGTTTTGCGTACCGGTCTTCTGGATTTTCTAGATTAGCAAATTCTTTTGAGTGTAACGTCAGAGTTTTAGAATTTGTGCTGCAGCTCATGACGACAATCACGACGATGGCAGAAAGTTTTAAAGAGAAAAAGAGCTCGTTAGTCGGCACTACGCGTCACTATGTGGCATCACTCTACGTGTGAGGGTCAGGTGTAGCTTCCTGAAAATTTCTCGAATGTTCTTACTTGGAAGTAATTCTGAAAAAAAAATGTGTTTAATGTGTTTCAAATATTTAAAATATATATAATATATATTTTTTAAGTGTTTACTGTGTTTAAAATACTGTCTGTTTGTAGCTGCTATGATGTAAGACAACATATCAGGAACTTCAAACTTGTCTCGTGGACATTCCACAGTGTTAAATGTAAGTATAAACATTAAAAAGTATGTAACGTCCTTCTTTAATAAATAAAAAATTCCAATATTTAACATGCTGCTGCTGTTTACGAGCAGATAGCTTTTATTGGAAAATAACTGACTTTGGGGTGGGGAGAGTTACGCCGCTTCATCACAGGACCTCACTGCTGATTAATTTCCTAGAACAGAATGACCCGCTGTGTTTTATTCCTTATTTATCAGATTTCACCAAAAAAAAAAAAAAAAATTTTAAATAACAGCGGACAGAAATGTTGCTCCAACTGCATTACCTGAAGTATATAAACAAGCTACGTCAGAGAAAACGAACCGTATTAATAACTCGACATGTTTTTATGCAACACGCCAGCGGGAAAAAAAAATAATAATAAGAAGACGACAGGCAACTATTGATTATAGTTGCCATTTTATATATATAAAATATATATGATATTGTAAATTAATACAAATGGTTTGGCATTATTCATTATATAGAGATGATATTGTGAATATGTATGTGTGTGTGTGTGTGTGTGTGTGTAGATCTCTCACCCTGTGCCCTGGAGGCAGTCCCGGGTCGCACACGGCCGAGGAGAGCAGGCGCACCAGCAGGTCCTGCACCTGACCCATGCTGTTGCCCAGATTGAGGAGACCCTCCTGCAGCACGCCCAGTGTGGGAAACTCGCTCTGCTCTATGCCCAGCACCTTCCCGAAGCTGCGCAGGAACTGCACCACCATCAGGCAGTCAGAGAACACCTGTCCCGGTAGCACCAGACCCGCGATGCGAGAGAACTTCGGCAGAGGCTGTGTTTGTGTGTGTGTGTGTGAGAGAGAGATCAAGAGAGATACAGGTGAGTGTCTTCTTCAGTTTGTTCTAAAGATATGCAGACTTTGGCAAACTAATTCATTTTACACCACCAAGACACTGAGTGTGTCAGGCTTCATAAACGTTCCTTATCAAAAAATTGTGCTGAGATGTGTTAATAATAAAAATGATGTGATGTAAACATTCTCTAATAACGTGTACACATTTACAATCAGTCAATTAACAAATCAAATCAATAACATTTTTAATTATAACCCTATGGACTCAAAGCTCTACATAAATCACTCCAAACTCATTCCACATATTTATGGATGCACATTTTCCCCTATTTTTTTCTATTTTATCATCTAGTTAATTATGCAGCAGGTGCTTTGCAACTCATTTTTAACTTTTTTTTATTTTTAATCAAGCGCCCTTTAATCAAGTGCCGTTTTAGGACAAGACCCCGGTAGTTTCGAGCCGCAGACCCTACAGATTTCTCCCAGCGTCTCATTTCTGCCTTCCTTCACTCGAGTCACACACCATAAACCGCGATGCTGCTGCGCTCTGCTACGACCACACGGTGTCAGCGTTTCTGTCTGTCACCTTCCTGCTTCCGAAAGGTGTTACTGATGACCTAATGCTGTTACAGACAGTACGTAAGCCTTAAGTGGCCCTTTTTTTCCCCTCCCTCCTGACTGAGCCTCCAGGAAAACATGAACCTGATAGCTCTGTTTAAAAGCCTGGATTTGAGAGAATTTCTGGGAAACTGAATCACTGCAACTACAACCAAAAATAAATAAATAAACGAAAATAAACGAGCGTGACTCATTAAGGCTTAACTGATGATGATGGGGTATCGGCGCAATTGTTCATGATTTATATACTCTAACAGCTTCAGGGTACTTAGGGTACTTAACCCTCCTGTTCTGTTCACTTAGCAACGGATGTGACTGATATTACAGCAACGCTACAGTACAGTGTATTTTAAAGTGGCAGAAATATACATAATCAATTCTGTATTGCATTTAGTAGCATTATAAGTCATATTTACGGAAATGGACACGTCAGATGCTCAGGAAGTCTCTTAGTAGCAGGTGTGTGTGCAAATATTAGACAATAAAAGCACTAAAAGCACCAAAATCGTGTGTGTGTGTGTGTGTGTGTGTGTGTGTGTGTGTGTGTGTGTGTGGTTATTTTCCGGTCTTTGTAACAGGTATAATCCGTAACGGAGGGTCATAAATCGAAAGCGTTTTGACCGAATCATCTCCGCTGTAACGTTTTGAGGGGGCGGAGCCTAACGGACGGCCGAACAAAACTCATTGTGCTTGTTACTAAAAACCGTGTGTGATGTGAGATGTGAGAAACCTGTAAAGTGAAGCGTAAAGTACGAACCGTTTTAATAACGACTGATAAACGTCGCACGAGAAGCGTACCCATGATACAATGATACAACAGATTTACACACAGCGGATTCTGATTGGTCGGAAGGTGTTGTTTCTAGAACCGTAGCTCCGACAGTGGTGCAGATGCGAAGCCCGGGTTTATACTGACGCGCTCGTTCTGATATGTTATCGTTACCATAGTAACAGCTCGTTCACAGGGACGTGTATGGCACGTGTCAGTGCTGGGATGGTGAAGTTCGAAATGACTAGACGTTTGTTTAACGTCTTGGAAGGAGTCTCCAGTGTCGGCGCTTTGTGAGGTCACGTTTCGGGACAGAGGAGTTGACAATGTACAGTTTCTTTTTAACAAAGTATTAAATTCAAGAGAGAGGGGGGAAAAAAAGAAAAAAATTAACTGGTGAAGGAACAACTGTTTATAGCTGCTATGACATAACTGTAAACGTAACTATAAATAGATTAAATGTATGATGTGCCATTCTTTTATAAATAAAATAAAATAAACTAATAGATGAATGATAGCTGTGGTGAAAGAGGAATAAAACACTTTGTGAAGTGCTGTAATAGGAAAATAATTAACGTTGCGATGGAAACAGTAACTCCACACCATTGTTGATTATTGTGCTATAACAGCATGCCCCGAAGATGTTTTATTCCTATAAGTATTTACTTAAAACTTTCAGCTTTGCATGTCAGGACTTTTTGTGTATTTGTGTGTGTGTGTGTGTGTGTGTGTGTGTGTGTGTGTGTGTGTGTGTGTGTGTGTGTGTATGTGCGATATATTCCGGTGTGCACACCAGGACACGTGAGCAAGTTTACCTTGTGATCAGTTAAGCACATGTCCTCGTTGGGCTTCTTCATCTCTCGCAGCATTTCCAGTTCGAGGCGGCGCAGCTCCAGCTTACGCTCCTTGTTCAGGCGCTTCTCGTCGCGCTTCTCCTGCTTGAGGCGTTCGCGCTCCTGAGAAAGAGAAAGAGAAAGAGCGAGAGAGATGGAGATGAAGTTGAGACGAAGAGTCGGCCAGACCGCAACGGGGCAGGAGACGTGTGCGGGACAAAACGTTAAGGGAGACGAAGAGCAAAAGTAATCGTGGAGAAGTCGGATGTCGGAGAACATTTCAAACTTGATCGGGAACCGCTGAGAGAATGGAGCAGAGGTTTATTTCTTTTGCAACGTGCATACCTCAGCTTTTTTGCGGGCTTCCACAGCCTTCATCAGCATTACGTGCTGCCTCCTCCTCTCCCTCTCCTGAAATCAGAGAAACGATGCGATCATCAATTTGGGAAGTGAAAGAAGAAAAAAAAGAAGAAAAAAAAAAAAAGAGTGAAGAGAGAAAACAGAGGAGATCGAGCAGAGACGAGACGACAGTGATCAGCGTGGTGTAGCATGTTGCACAGATCGAGGGAGAGACAGCCAAATGCGTGCGCGCACACTCACACTCACACACACACACACACACACGTGCGCGCACACACACACACACTCATTCATTCATAATGCCATGGCCAGAATGGGGTTTACAGTCATGTGAACGTGTGTTACAGAACAGCGATACGCAACACAAAAGGAGAAGCGACAGGTGTTGGTGAGCAGGTCAGACAGGGGAAGCAGTCAGCGCATCTGGAGTTAGCTTAGCGCTAATTTAGCAGCTCGGCAGCTTTTGTTTTGTTTGTTGTTTTTTTTAAAAAACAAAGGGGGACAGACAGTAGAGCGTTAGCTTGCACCTAGCTGCCCTACTGCTACCTCGTCTCATCACAAACAGCTCGAAGGATCCTTAAACAGGGACAGTTATTATTATTATTATTATTATTTTAATAAATGATGTACTTTCATATCTGACCACAGGATGGAGTGAAACGTGCAGAGATGTTCTCGGGGTGTAACAGTGGCGGTTCTAGGAAGGGGTGAGGAGTCCAGGATGAGGCCAGAGAGGTTCTTGTTAAAATCTCAGACCCCTGGTGTTAACTTCCGTCTCGGTGGATTTAATAAGAATTAAAAGCACTTAAAAAAAAAAAAAAAATCAATTGTACTTAGTGTAATAGTAGATTTGATCATTTTCACTTTCATGTCACTGAATTTGTAAAGCCATTATTTTTACTTCCTACCAAATTTCCAATCCAAATTCCTACCGAACTCTCGATTCCGATTGGCCGCACCGTGCGGATTCATTTTCTATAACAGCGTTTTCCGTGAGGAGACGTTTATTTAACATCTATGGAAGGAGTCTCCAGTGTCAGAGGTAAAGCTGTAACTAAGTTTTCCGACACCTTCAGGACAGAGACAGGGAGTTTACGCTTCCTTGGAAACGTCACAAAGGAACAAATCGAGGCTGGTGATGGAACGACTGTTTACAGCTGCTATAACGTAAGTGTGAACAGGAATTAACTTGTGTCAGGGATGTTCCACAACATCAGATGTAACTATAAATGAATAAAACAGATCATTAACAAATTTAAAAAAAAAAAAAAGTTGGCAAAATTGCAGTGGTGTAAGAGGAATAAAACACGTGCTGTTATAGAATAATAACAATAACAATGAATACAATAATCAGCTTTGTGACGGTAACAGTAACTCCGCTTCATCACACCAGTACGTCGCTGATTATTTTCCTATAACCGCAAAGTGTTTTATTCCAGGAAACTTTCAGGACATGGGACTATTCATGTTTGTGCACGTCAAGTTCACCTCACTGATTATTTTCCTATAACCGCGTGACACTTTTAGCCGAGACGGACGTTAATATCGGGTCAAACACAAAGTTCGGGACATTTATAAGAGAGCACGCTACAGAAAAGCGTCTTTGCTGACAATTTACAACTATTATAACTATTACACTAACGATTAGCTCATTGATCAGTGACCTGTTTGAGCTACAGCCTAGAACCGCCACTGCACTTTAACCTCCGACATCCACGGTACAGATGCCGTAGCACAAACACTATATCTGGGTCAAGACTCCACCTCACACACACACACACACACACACACACACTCAGTCACTAACCACAACCATGATCAAGACCGTACAGATGCCATGTACACATGGTATGTGGATGTGCAAAAGATAAAAATAAAAAAACGAATGGCTTGGTTACAGCACTCACTTTTGATCAATGAAAGTGGATACTCGCCAAGCATTTCTCTCACACACACACACACACACACACACACACACACACACACACACACACACACACACACACACACACACACACACACACAACCTCTCTCTCAGCCTGTTGCATTAGAGCCAGAACTCACTCTCTCTCTCTCTCTCTCTCTCTCTCTCACACACACACACACACACACACACACACACACACACACACGGATGTGGACGATGCACTTGTGTGGATTTTTATTCACTTTCTCTCTTTCTTTTTCTTTATGCCGCTGAAAAAGCCATGCAGAGGAAAATGTATTATGACAGCAGCCAGTGCTACACTTACAAAACAAAACAAAACAAATAAACAAAAATAAAAACAAAAACAAAGTGCCGCTATGACAACCATATCACAACCATGTTTCACGATGCGAGTGTTAGATGTACAGAAGATTAAACATACCCATACCATATCTAGTCTATGCCTCTCCAACTCCTGAGAGAGAGAGTTGGCACAGTATTATAAGACAGAAAGAAAAAAAAGAAAAAGAAACAAATAATTAATTTTTTTTTTTTAAAAAAAACAATAGACAGAAACCCCCCAAAAAAAGAGAGATTTGAGATTTGAGCCCCACACCCAAAAGCATGAACATTAACCAGAGAGAAATACGAAAGGCTTTGTGAGACAACACTGTGAGACAGAGCACTCCGAACATCTGCGTTCATTTTACCACAAATCTAAAGACTAAATCAACTTAAAGTACCCCTTATAATAATAATAATAATAATAATAATCATTTGAACGCCTATGAAACTAAAAATAGTCCAGATTTCTACATAATTTAATATTCCAGTATGCAAATAAATACGAATATGCAAATTCACTTGATTCGAGTCAGAGTTCAAGCTATTTCTTTAACAGCCGCCAAAATATGTTACCATAGCAACCAGGACTAATTTGTTTATCGATAATAACTAAATTAGCTAAATTACTCAACTAGCTACCACATCATCATCATCATCATCCTCCTCCTCCTCCAATGACTGGTCATGATTGGTCCATGACTGGCGTGGACCTTGTTTAGTGGCATCAGTAATTTAGTTAGTACGTAGCCCCGCCCCTAAATCCGTTTTTACATACTATACCAGTTCAGGGGTACTTTAAGTACTCATCTCTGTGTCAACAAAAAAAGAATACTACTACAATAATAATATTAATAATAATAATAATAATAATAACATTAATAATAACAATAATGTGTTAATTAGCATGTGAGTGGTACAAACCTGGTGCTTCAGTATAACAGCCTGCTGTCGTCTCATCTCTCTCTCCTACACACACACACACACACACACACACACACACACAACTTAAAGTCTGAGAACTTGTCAAGAAGAAACACACACAGTAAAAAGGCACAAACAAACCCAGATTATTATTATTATTTACTATAAACAGGATACAGCAAGGCGAGAGGCAACGTCAGCTTGTATTTAATAGTCTCTCTGGTAAAGGCAAAAAAAAAAAACCCAAAAAACCAAACACACACATTTTTCTCTGTCACACACACTTGATCAACTTAGATGTGTTTGGAATCTAAATCAATCTTCTTTGGCTTTAAACCAGAGCTAAAATGCAAGCTAAGTACAAATAACCATCACGCAAAGTGAAATCCTGACTCCGTTTCTCTTCAACTTAACCTACAAACGAAAACGATGCGCAATACTGACACAATCAAGGGTGAAAGAGTGGACAGTTGTTGCGACTCTCCACCCCAAACAACTGCCCCTTCGACTTCCATTATAAATCATTTTCCAGCAAATGATGTCTTTTTTTTCCCATCAGTGCAAGGAAACCATTTTTTTGGTCTACAGCGGACTGCAAAAGACTTATATAATAAGTATTAAATATGAGCATTAAATGTTCAAAAGTGAAAGAAATCTACCATAAAGAGCAGCACACAGTAATAAACTGAGCAGAGTCCCTATCTGGCAGGACGAACCTTGTCTTTTTAAAAATGCATCAATAGTCTCAGGTGCGATTCGTAGCGTCTTATAAGGAAACGGTTCTTCTGGAGACTCGGACTTTCACACTCGCTTCTGTTTTTGAAGTAAAAAGCCGGCTCCGTTATATTTTGTCTGAAGGCTACGACAACGATCTGGACGAATCTGAAAACGCATCGTTGTCTCTAGGTTCTGGCCTTCGGTCCACACTGAGACGGCTTCTCTGTCCGGCAAAAACGGAGCTTTTCGAAAACGCTCTCCCAAGCGGATAAAACTCGAAAACGCCGTTTCCGTGCTGTGGCATGGACCGAGAAAACGGAGATGTTCAAAAACGATGTATTTTTGGTCACGTGACCCATTCGACTCGAAACAAACAAGAGGGTGGACGGTGTTGCACTGCAGCTGTTGTGCCCGATATCCAGTTTGATAGCTGTGTTAAAGATTAACGTCACTTCGTACAACCTTCAGACTGCATTTTTAAACAAACGCCTGACGGAAACGACGCAAGCCGAAGCTTCTTACGTTTTTATGCATGCGCAGTATAGGGACCTTTCTGTGTGGACGAGTAATTTTTGGGAAACGTTCGGAAACGCCAGTGTAGACGCATAGCGTTTTTAAGAGAAAATGTATCCGGATTAAAGTGGACGTAGCCAGAAACGTGGTGTAGTATTTAATGTGTTACTTTCTTCACTGACACACACACACACAATTTCTGTAACAATACATTTTTATTGGAAAAGTAACGTTTGGAGAACTAAAATGTTTATGCATTGACTCGTAAAATCAAAATCGATAACAAAAATAAGACTTTTGCACAGAACTGTATATAATACAAACTAAATTGGCTGTGATATCTGGGCGAGAGGCACGGCGTTACTCTCTCTCTTGTCAATCAAAGCAACGCTAGCCAATGGTACACGTCTGAGAGCGTACAAGTATGCGGAAGAGGGCAGAGAGCGCCTGTTCACTTCGCTTGTCTCACAAAGTGTTTTGTTTGTTTGTTTGTTTTGTTTGCATATAAGATATAAGAATCAAGTGACTGCAGATTTCAGGCGAACCAACAGGTTCGAACCAACATGTTTCCAGGTTGCTAACTGGTAATTACTAGCTTCCATGACTTGTTAGCTATGTTAGCATTGTACTTCCAGTCATGTGAGTTCTCCTCAGCCATTCAGACCGTGAGAACTTTCTGTAGAGGTGAATCAGGAACGATGTCAGGCAGAGACCCAGAGACCGTTCAGGATCTCCGGCCCTGAGCTAAGGCCCTCGCAGCACAGACACACACTGACCTTTAAACGCTTTTCCGCCTCCAAGATTTTGGCATTGGCAGCCTCCTCCCGCTTTTTCCGCTTTGCCTGCCAATACAAAACAGGTCTAGGTCACACAGTGAGAAGCAGAAAGGCCCGAATTAAAAACGCGGCACTGCGACGGCTGCCTTGTTTACGCGTCGTCGTGATCGATGTGCGTTAGTGTTGAAAAAAGATCCTCGCTTAATAAGAGCACAACAACCTGCAGTGGATGATGTGTGTGTGTGTATGTGTGTGTGTGTGTGTGTGTGTGTGTGTGTGTGTTTGTGTTTGTTTGCTGCTTGCTATTCACTACATGACATTTGGAGGCTGTGCTAATCGGAGAGATACGCAACACTGAGTCAGTGATTGAGAACCTTTGCGACGAGTACGTCAGTTCTTGTCAGAATCAACCCAGGGATCTCTGAAATTATTCAATATTCCCCCTCGTTCTGACAAACGGCAGCGGGAGGGGAAAAAAAGAAACAAACGGAAAAAAAAAGAAAAAAAACCCCAGCGTCTGAGAATTAGCTGGAAATTTCAATGTGTAATTACAAACAGAAAGAAATCCCGTTCGGAATGGTTTGCCAACCGTGTCAGCTCCAATTTGATTTTGCTCCGCTAAAACACTTTTCAGGCTTCTATAATTGGGTGCGAAAAGTAAACATTGTTTTTTGTTTTTTTTTTTTTCTCCCCCCTTATACTTATGCAAGACCTGTTATTGTTAGAAAAAAAAAAAAATCTTTTATGTCTAATTTAACCGTGCTCTGAGAAACAGGAGGCGGCGGATTTAATATTCAAAAACTGTCCACCAAAACCAATTTAGCGATAGTCTGGAGGGGAAAAAAAAAAAATATATGCAGGAGTCATAACCCCTAAAATGCTAGAGAGCAATTCTGGCATAGTGTGTGAGTGTGAGTGTGTGTGTGTGTGTGTGTGTGTGTGCACTCCATGTTAAACAGACGCCGAGTATGTGGTGGTGGTGTGTATTTGCAGAATGTTAAGCTTATTTCAACTCTATCTCTCTGGCTTTTTTTTTTTTTTTCCTCTTCCCCGTCCACATCCCCCAGAGTCGGTCCGTACCTCGAGAATCTGCTGTGCGCGGAGCTCCTTCTCCATCCGTATTTGCTGAATGCGCTTTATCTTTTCCTGCTCGGACAGAAGGAGAGAGGGTGTGTGTTAATTGAAAGCGCCGCTGTGCATTTAAACGAGGCCGCAAACGGCAGGATTAGCAAAACTCTGGGAGGTTAGTGCAGAGTGGAGGACGCGACTCTGTCAGTCACCCGGCAGGAACGCCGAAGGGAACAGAGTCTCGAGGAACCTGATTAACTTTTTTGTACTTCTAAGGCCTACTTCTGTGTCTGTGTGTGTGTGTGTGTGTGTGTGTGTGTGTGTGTGTGTGTGTGTATTATGTACATAGAACAAGGAATAAGGAACAGGAAATCTGTATCTGCCATTTTGGATACAGGACAGGTGATAGGTGTTGAGGTGCTTAGCTGAAACACCGACCTGCTGTTTGAGAATCTTGATTTGCTCCTTCTGTTTCCTCCTCTCCTCTGCAGCTATGATGGCTGAAACAAACAAAAACATAATTTTTTTTTTTTTTTTTTAATCTGAAAACACTTTGCAGTCTACAACTACAGTCAATTCCAGAATTATTAGCACCCTTTAAAATGAGCGGCATGCAATTTGTCATCTTTTGAGCTTTAATGTACGGAGTATGGATGTGGATAGTCTTATTTTAAAAACAAACATATAATAAAATCATTAAAAAGTAGTACTAAAGTAGTATTCAAAGTAGAAGCACTTTAAGTAGTATTCTTAGGTTGGTAGTATATGCTAAATAGTATTCGGTATATGATTTTGAAAATATTGGCACCCCACTCAGCATTAACAGCGTTAAAGCATTAACAGCACTGGGCCGCTTCACCTAAAGATAATTTTTCATCCTAAGCTGTCAGTGATTTTGCCAGAAATGTTTCTGAGAAATACAGCATGTTCTTTCTTACCTTCTTGCTTGTTTGCTTGCTTCCTTACTTACGTATTTATGTTAATTATTTAATAAGTAAAGACTGGTCATTTCTCTGATTACGCCAACGGAAAAGGTCGTTTTATATGAAGGGTGCCAATATTTATATTCGTATTTTTAACTGTACCTTGCTGTTTGCGAGCTTCTTTAGCCGCTCGCGCCAGTGCCTGCTTCTCCAGCTTCCTCATCAGCTTCATCTGAGCAGCCTGCCGGGCGATTTCTGAAACGCAACCGGAAGGTTATGGAAGGCTCGGTGACAACACTCAGCGTTTCTGTTCGGTGTAGGTTCTGGATGGTGTTAGCGTTACCCTGAGCCTCCAGTTTGCGGAGCAGCTTGGCCTCAGAGGGGCTGGGGAACTCCGTGTGGCCCACATTGGGCGGGCGACCCTTCCTGCGGCGCGAGCCGGAGCCCTCGCTGTCGCCGGCCGCGTGCTGGCGCTCGGCGTTGGGCGGCCGACCCCTGCGGCCCTCCATGGCTCTGATGCGCGGTATGATCTCGTCCTCGCTCAGCGGGCACCACTGCAGACCCTGAGGGGGGCGTGACACGAGCAAACGCGCCAATCAGATCGCAGCACGGAGGTCCGTTTTGTCTTTCTAACTAGCTTTGCGTTTGCTTCGCAGTATTACGCCATCATTAATATTAAGCGATAACGTTAAAGTACAGACTGGTGAAGTTGTAATGTATAAAGATTTTTTTTTTTTTTTTTAGAATAATTTTAGAGACTATATATATCTTTACGAAAATAATAAATCTTAGACGTAACCCCAACACACAAAACAGAAACAGAAACAGAACACCCTGTGGAGGTAATGAAAGCTGATTATCGCATGGCTTCCTACAGTATAACATAAGGGGAGGACTTTTAGACTGTATATCAAATCGGGTTCAAATCCTTGCCCTCTTGATTCAAGATGAAAGTGATAGAAAAAGAGCGAGAGAGTGAGGTGACGGGGGGGGCTTGGGGAAGAAATCACAACCAAAAATAAATAAATAAATAAAGTAAAGAAAAAACAGATAGAGAGAGAGAGCGAGAGAGAGAGAGAGAGAGAGATAGAGAGAGAGATGAAAGGCATTCACCTGGGGTCCTTCTCTGGCTTCATAGAAGTCACCAACCCTTATTTTTGCACTGAAGCTAAAATTATCGCGTGTGATGTCAGTTATTCCGTATCTGGATAGATACTACAGAAGAGAGAATAATAATGACGTTTGGTGAGACAGAGAGCCATCAGGAAGTGTACTAGCACACTGAAAGCTGGGCACTACACAGCAAAGCTACACTACACAGTAGGGGGGGAGAAGGGGGGAGGCTGGAGGAAGTAGCGGGGAAGCTACTGGAAGGTTTGTTTTATTATTTTTTCGGGTTTCCTGGGGGATTTGTGGGTACTAAAAGCAAGTGCGGGAGGGGTCGGAGGTCGGAGGTTACCTTCACGACGTCGGGGTACTGCCGCAGACGCTTGCCGCAGGGCGCGTAATACGCCACGTCTCCTTGGAGACGACCTCCGGCGGATTTGATCCTGGTCTCTCTCCGCCAGCTAGAGTGGAGACGACAGAGACGCTGTCAGCTCGAGCGTGATGGTGACAAAAAAGTAAACGCAATTTGAGGAAATTATATGGATGACAGAGAGAGAGAGAGAGAGAGAGAGAGAGAGAGAGAGAGAGAGAGAGATGTGTTTGAGTCATGCTGTTACACATACCCCATTTCTAAAGGAGTCTTTAGATCATCCTCGTTCATCACACGCTTCCTTTTTCCAGATCCTACAACACAAGAGAGAGAGAGAGAGAGAGAGAGAGAGAGAGAGAGAGAAAGAGTCAGACTAAAACACACTCAGTCATACACACACACAGGTTTGTTTTACTATCCTTGTAAGGACCTTCTAATTAATCATTAATACAATGCCAACACCTAAATCCAACCCTAACCTCAGGAACCAAGTTCCTGAGGTTAAAAAAACAAAACAAAAGAAAAACATTCGTGTGTGTGAAAGCAGATATTCCTATATCCCCACCATGATATAAAAACACACACACACACACACACACACACACACACTCTCTCTCTCTCTCACATACACACACAAATCCCGAGCAGCAAAGTGAACAGCTTGGCGCAGCAGAAAACGAGACTTGCAGTCAATATGGCGTTCACACCATTAGCTTTTCACCGGCCTAAAAGCTTCTTCCTCTGACATCGAGTCATCACGTTCCTCAAAGCCAGAGCGAACACACTCCTGACACACACACACACACACACACACACACACACGCACGCAGTGTGGGAGTGAGAGAGCAACAAGTGCTCTTCCTGCTGTTGAAACTCGGCCAAGAACAAACCCACAGGCTTGACATGTTTGTTGGATTTGTGAGTATTTTGTTTAACGAATCTCCCTGGGAAAAAAAAAAAAAGCCGGAGTCAGCCAAACAGCCATAATGAGCGTGTAAACCCGAGCCAACAGGTTCAACCAAACATGGCTTGGAGGTTACTGTAAACTACACACACACACACACACACACACACACAGTCCTCATTATCTACTGCGTTTACTATATCAACCGGTTCTCGTGCGCAGGGGAGATAATGAGATTAAGAAGGAAATGTGTTCATTTTGAGAAAAAAATAAATAAAACCAAAGCATCACAGATGCCTACGACTACAATCCAGCCTTCTATAAATAGAGCTCATCAGCTGGACGTGACGGCGCCATCTCAAAAACGCCCCACACGGTTTTTTTCATCGAGCGCATTAAGCTTGAAGCCGTTTACGGAGCTTCGGTTCCGCTCTCGAGTTTCCCGGAGATTACCTGGAGAGGTGCCGACGGAATACGACGAGGAAGGCGAGCTGTGATAGGTCAAGGCACCGGAGCTGCTCACGATGGTGGGCGTGGCCACGCCGGAGGGCTTAATGACCTGGAGGTTGAGCGGCGAGCAGTCGGGCAGGCTGTAATTGGCGGAGGCGAGCAGGGGAAGGTTTTTGCCGAGCTTCAGTGGCGTCCTCTCGCCGTCGGTCTCCGTCTCCGTCGTGTCCCTGTTCTTCCTCGCCGAGCCGTTCAGCTCGCTGTCCGAGTTGCTGTCCGACTCTGAGAGACAAAGCGAGGGAATAAAAACAAACAGGTGTGGAAAAGACAAGTATCAAAAGAACAAGAGATTCTGGGATTCTCTTTATACCTTCAGCGATGTTGCTTTGTTTTATTTTCTCATTTATCATTTTTGCTTTCTTAGGATGAGCTGAAACCACGGTTACAATTGCAGGTAGGTACTAAAGTCGTGAGTCGTAAAGTCGGATTTGTCGCTTTACACCTAATTTACATGGATGCAGGATCTTTAAACATTGTCTCATAAACATTTCACAAACCTGAGAGACTGTCATCCTCGTCCTCCTCGTCCTCCTCTTCGTCGTCCACGTCGTCGTCCTCGTCGTCGTCGTCGTCCTCGCCCGACTCGTCCGAGTCCTTCTTGCCCGGGGTCTCCTGCTCTCCGCCTCCGTGATGGAACAGATCCACAAGGGACTTCACCAAGTGCTTCTGGGAAACATCCTTCCAGGCCTCCATGGCTCTGGGCGTCTTGTTTTTGCGGGAGGCACGGGGTCGCGCCGGCAGGGCGGATGCGGGTACCAGGGCAGGTAGCGGGGCGAGTAAAGGGGCGGGCACAGACATGTCCTTCCTGCCGCCGGTGCTGAGGTTGACGGGCAGGTCGGAGCGAGGTTTGGTGGTGAGCGCTAGCGGGGTGTCCTGCGTGGAGCTCTGGATGACGCCGTTGGTGTGGCCCAGGCCCAGGAGGGTCTGAGTGAGCATGAGGCTCGGCGACGCGGCCACGCCCTGAGCAGCCGGGGGCTTGGTACGACCCGACGTGGATTTGGGAGGGAGAACGGAAGAAGAGGAGGAGGACGAGGAGGAAGTGGAGGTTACGGCCCTGGAACTCTTCGAGGTCTTGTAAAGGTCCTGCTGCTTCTTGAGCTGGAGTGGGAACTCCTGGTCGTGCATGAGTAAAGACTGGATAAAAAAAAGAAAGGAGAGAGAGAGAGAGAGAGAGAGAGAGAGAGAGAGAGAGAGAGAAAACACAGATAGAGATTAAAATGAGAGGATATAGAGAAAGAGAGACAAAAAAAAAAAGACTTGGGAGGAGTTGGAAGGAAATGTGGTAATTGCTCTGGTTGTCATGTGGCATAGGCGCTGATGGCAAGTGTGTGTGTGTGTGTGTGTGTGTGTGTGTGGAACACGATGGCGTGCGCGCTGTGACTCAGTTTGGCTCCTCATCAGTTCTGGGAACAAAAGAGTCCAGAGCAGACGTCGCTCGCAGTGTCTCCGCCATTAAAGCGCCACTCACCACGGGGGCGAAAAAAAAAAAAAAAAAAAAAAAGCACAGAAACACTCTCTCTATTCAATGTGGTTTGCTCAATGGCTCTAGATTTCTGCATCGCTCGGGTTCTGTTTCCCGTCTCCCATCGGTAAACACGTGTTTGACGTCTGAATGGTAATTTCAAGTGAATGAAACCCAAAAGCACAGGCCGGTATTAGACTGTTCAGTACGATAATTGTGCAATAAAAACCACTTTAGCCGATTACGATGAACGGGTATTAGCCTCTTCAGCAGTAATTTCATGCTTACAGAAGAAAGGGTGGGGATAAACTCATTTTTGCACTCATTTGCTAAGAATCTAGGAGTAAGAAGTTGGGGAGTTAATTGCTCGTTGGCTTTTGGAGGAGCAATTTTTTTTTTTTTTATGAAGCTAAAGCGCATTTCGTTTACAAAACTGAATCACTCAGTGGGGGATCCAATGCTACAGATAAGAGCACGGAGAAGCGTAGCTCTTTCAACCCTCTCTCTCTCTCTCTCTCTCTGACCTTTTCAATGAGGCTGGTCAATAGAGAGAGACGGATGCTGAATACCAACTGCGTCCTGAAACCCCTCATCCAAAATTGGCTTTAGCGCCACACAGAGAAACTGCTCGAGCTCATTTGCTTTTCTGCTGAACGGAAAAACAAAAAACGAAAACAATGTGTGATTAATGCATGTCATACGATTCTCCTAAATAAGCGTTACAGTGTACACGCCCACCTGTTTCAGTCTGTAGTCAGCGATGTGGGACAGCGAGCTCTCCAGAAGCTTCCTGCTGCTCAGCGAGTCCAGAGGCGGTGCCCGAGACTTGTGGGCAGAGCCCCGTGCTCTGGGGGAGGGGCTCAGAGGGGGTGGTTTAGGAGAGGACGACAGAGGGAGGGGTTTGGGAGGAGAAGGGACCGACAGCGGTTTAGGGGAGGAGCAGAGAGAAAGTGGGAGTGGCTGATGAGAGGCGATGGGCAGCGGTCGAGGAGAGGAGGAGCTGAGGCGCTGAGGGGAGGAGTCATGCTGCGACTGGCCGATCAGAGGCAGCGGTTTGGCGTTAACGGCGAGGCCGGTGGACTGGATGACGCTGGTGGGCTGTGCGAATCTGTCTCTGGATTTGGAAACGAGCGACGAGGACTGAGAGCGGGCGTCGCCCTCCCGAAGGTCCCACGCTTCCGTGGGTCTGGAATGTTCCTTCTTACTCGGCCGCAGGTTCGCAGCCGCAGCCTGAGGACGAATCAGAGAAAAGAAAAGCTGGTTAGTCGTGAGTTAGTCATGAGTCAATGAGGAAAATACGATGTACTGTGAAAAATGACACGGCTCAAACCTTCGCTTTCTTTTTCTTCTGTCGTTCTTTTTCAGAGTCGGACTCTTCGCTGTCTTTACTCTGGTCGTCGTCGTCGTCGTCGTCGTCCTCCTCCTCGCCAAGGTCATCCAGGTCACTGCTGCTGACTCCTTCGATGTCACTGTCCAAAGATGATCCTGATTCGCTGTCGCTCATGCCAGATCCCTCTGTCTGTTTCTTACGCGGTTTCTACAGCGACCAACAAACACGCCAATAATCGAGTAAGGAATCGAACACGGGGGTGTGCTGTTAGAGGAAAATAACCAACAACGAGTGGTGCGAAGTAGTGGAGTTACTGTTACCACTATGAAGCTGATAACAGCAAGTGTTTTATTCCTCTTACACCACAGCAATTTGCCAAATGTTACATTTATTTACTAAAGAACGCGTCATATGTTTTTATCCAGTTACAGTTACACTTAACGACATGGAACGACCCTGAAACAAGTTAGATCCTGTTCTCACTTACATTATAGCAGCTATAAACCACTGCATCTTGTCATAAACTCTTCTGTCTCCTCTGTTATAAAAAAACTTCTCCTCTGACTGTTACAAAGCAGTGACACTGGAGACTCCTTCCATAATTGTTAAATAAACATAGAACATATTACAGAAAACGTCACCATTTCAGAAATTACAAACGCTTCATTTATCCGCCGTACAAGTACCCTCTGAACGAGCTGTTACTATAGAAACTATAACCTAGTAGAGTGAGCGCATTAATATAAACTAATATAAAATATGAAATATGTGATTTGAAGTAGAGCCAAGATTACGGTCAGAGCTGCTTCTTAGCCAATCAGAATCAAGAAATTCCCAGCGCTGTGGTTTATCAGTAATCTACAATAACATGGTTTGGTTTAAAATAAAATAATAATGTTGATCATGTGACCCAAAGCTGAGTCTCAGACGAGTCAAATGTTAACGTTGCACTTAAAACACAGAGGCAGCTGTTTCACAATACGATCACGCGCCGTAATTCCTGTTAATGTGCATAACGAGTCCTGCTTGGCATGATCTCAGACGTGATTAAATAGGACTTTACTGTAGCCGCAGCATGACAGACGCACGTCATAAACTTTTACTGAGCCAGTTTTATCACGGAAATACTCGAGAGTTATGTATTCATAATCAGATTCCCACTGCAATGGGCAGCATTTGCTGCAACTACAACAAATGAAGAAATGTGGCAGAATGTCTGTAAACAATTTCTGTCACCCAGTCTATTCACGTGTCTTGCTAGCAGGGAGTCCAGAGTTGTTGCGTTTCTCTTCGGGTGCGTCTCAATCAGCTCCCTAGCTGGTGAATCAGTATATGGTGTACACGAGTTCGGGCACTGGTAAGGACCCTGGCTCACCACACATTGGGACACTGATGACTCGATTTTTCCGGTGACATGACTACGTACTCGCGTTGTATTTAGCAATTTCACCACTGGCATTTACCAACAACAGGCGAGACCGATATCTTTCTGATATTATATGTCATATAAATTTGTTAGCTTAATCACACACGTTTCTGTCATGGTACTTCAAGCAGGATCGTAGGCTAGCTAGAGGATCTTTTAAAATAACGAAACACTTAAAAGTCGTTAGACTCAAACAAACTGTATGTAGAACGTCAAATAAAGTTCAAACTCGCCAAGAAAACGTTTGAGGGACGCAACAACGATGACGAGCTACTTACTTAATCTGTAGACGAAGTTGGCTGAGAGTTCGTCCGCCTTTTTTTTTTTTTTTCTTTCTCGAGCTGAGAGGCTTCAGAAAACATGATGTCATTTCCAGTAAGGGAACATACCGAGCATTGGTGCGCCCTGGTTTTTGCGGTGCATTCTGGGCTTTTTTTATTTGCACTGGAAGCACTTAAAATGGCCGCCTCCCTGATCAGTGCCCTGACTGCTGAACTAGGGAGCTGATTGAGACGCGCCCCTTGTTTCGATATCCATCCAAGTGTGCTTTTTAGCGTCTGATGAAGCCGATCTTTCGTCTTACCTTCCCGGAATGCTTCTTTTAAGCCCCAGATGATGAGACGAGAAACGACGAGCTGTAAATGATGATATACTCTGTTCGATTTTTTTACCTTCTCTTTCGGTTTTGGCGAGGGTTTCTCTTGGAGCTCTCCTGTGCTGTTGCTGTGATGAGAGGCCTTGCGGGCGCGAGGCTTGACGCTGGAGGTGTTGAGAGCGGGCGAGGACGACACGGACGCGCTGCCTTTAGTCGCGGACGGAGAGACCACGCTGCCGTTCAGAGCTCCGTTAACACCTGGGATTGACATCGGATACACACACACACACACACACACACACACAAATGAAAGAAGTGATGCTGTAATTGTATTAAACGTTTGTGATATGAACACAGTGTATGAGTGCAGCACGACTGCTGAGGATCACTGTATAAAATTACAGAACATTAGTAATATTGAAATGCATCCGAACACTATTTAGTACAGTAATTATATTAAGAATTAATTTTAAAATGTATTTTTAGAGCACTAGTAATTTAATGCTGTAAAAATACTCTATTAGCAAGTGCAACTATTTTAATAATAGTCAAATTTATAAGAATAATAGTCAATTTCCACTTTTTAAAGAAAACTCATTTAAGGATTGAAATAGTCACAACTGATTCTTTGGGATTTATCTGTTTAATTTATAATCATAATAATCATAATACGAAAGGTTTGATAGATTAGCCCATATGCAAGATATTTTCACTTGCTAAGAAATCATTAGTAATTAGTTGTTTTTTCCCCCCCACATGCAGTAAACACACACGCACACACACACTGAAATTCAGTTTGTCTTCACATGAAACTGAATAACAGAGTGTATCGAGTTGATAATTACTACAAATTAGGAAGACTGATCGAAAAAAAACAGAGAAGAGATGGAATTATCCTCGACCCTTTCTCAACTATGAAACCGGATTACTACGCAGTTCCAGCTCTCTATATATCCGACATTATTTGCACAAATCATTGATTAGGCATTGTGTTACAGTGCTGGGCTCCGTAATCTCAGAGCACAGACACGTTCTGGTGGTGGTGTTCACCTTTAGGACCCTGACTGCTTTTGCTCAGGGTTTTGGATGTGTAGGGCGTGGCCTCGTGGTTCTGAAGGGGAGGGGCGAACAACGGGGGCAGGCCTAGGAAAGGAGGGAAGAAGGCCGCTGGACCCCGCCCGTGAGCTTCGGCTGCTCTCCACCACTCTGGGATTCGGGAGAAGGAGAAAAAAAAAAAAAAAACGCACAATCATCATCATATTATACCACAACAGTGTCAGATTCTTCATTCTGATCGGTTGGAAAAAAATGACCTCCATATTACACATGACTTTACTAGATTTCTTTTGCTATTGTAATTATAATGATCTATTGACAATTTATTAGTTACATCATTACAGACAGGGTAAAGAGTTACACAATACTGATGTTTATATTCTCTCACACACACAAACACACACCAATGTGAGGTCATCTTTTGTTATGCAAATTTAGAAAACACAAAATTGAAAGGACAGGGGCTCGAATGAACGGCTACAAAATGCGTGAGGTGAAAAAAATCTGACCTACTGACAACCTGAGGATTTGATAGAGTGGGAGGAATTTAGCTCATTTGAATAATAATCGATTATGTGATTTTATGCCGGTGCTCTTTTGATTGTAATGTCGTCGGAGCCTCTTTGGAATACTTACAGAAACACGATGATTCGCTTAAAATTCTCTAAACTGAATAAACGTTATTTATCCACGGATTCACAAGTTCGGTTCCTGCGATTGTTAGCCAGCATCGTTTGCATGGAAACGTATGTAACGAGGCAAAATAAATAAATAAATAATAATAATATGGCTGACCTGTGAAAGCCCCTAGTTGTGGGTGCGCTGCCAGGGCTGCGGTGACCCCCAGCGCTCCGAGACCGCCGAACTCGGGGCGAGCCGAGCCGGGGGAGAGCAGGCCGAAGGCGGGGTGCGCCATCACGGGGAAGGCACTGGGCACCGAGGTCACCGAGGTCACGCTGAACGGCTGCTCGCTTCCCGTCACACCAAACAGAGGACCTTAAACACGGAAAACACTCATGAGTCAATATGATCAGTGTGTAGTGGTGCACGGGACACAGAGAGACACAGTCACGTACGATTTCTACTACAGTTCAGCAGTGTTACTCTACAAAACTGGAGCATCGACCCTCCGCGCCGCAACGTCAGACTCTTCTGAACTTTTGTGTGGGAATTTCTCAGTATGGATGCATTGGTGGGATTCTCCCAGCTGATCGGAAGAAAATATTCTCCGAAGAGGGAAGGAAGCTATTGAAGAAAAACACCGTCCAATTTTCAGACACCTGACCTTGCTGTGACCTTGACCCTGGTTGGATCAACGCCAAAATCTAATCAGCTCATCTCCTGGTTATGACGATATTTACACATAAACTGCCAACCACTCGTTCTTGAGATACCGGACTGACGGACTGAGGAACGACCTAAAAATAGTAACAGACGGAGGTTTCCTGTAGCGTAAGAGGAATAAAACTCTTCAGGGTGATGTGCTGTTGTAGGAAAATAATCAGCTTCGGTGTGGTAACCGTGACTCTGCAGGGTGAAAAGATACCCGGGGATTCACGGGAACATGGCGGCGCGAGCAGGAGACCGGGATCAGCCCGGATAAGACTCCGCACACGGAAAATTTATCATGCAGTTTCCCAGCTTTACACACACACACACACACAAACAATTCTATGCCAGAAGAGGAGGGGTGAAAAGCCCACACACACACACACACACACACACAAGCTGTTATCCCAGTGCGTAATTCACTTTTGGAGGGAGCGCCGATGCCATTAGTTCCACACAGAGAGAAAGAGCGAACTCTCTCTCTCTCTTTCTGCGCACTGTCGTGGCTTTTATGGGCGAGTTTCGAATGCAACAGTCCTGATAAGTACGTGGTGTTTAATGTAATCACAGGCTCGCTGACAGACGCTGACCGAAAGCTATGATCAAAAAAAAAGAAAGGGAGAAAAAAAAGACCTTGGAAGTGATACAGTGAGCCATCGCACTGATTCAATCTCTGCTCTTGCAAAACACGTCATGCATTAAATCACCAGAGGGATTTCATTGTGATCTTCATCATCATCATCACCATCATCATCATCATCATCACTGGAGTGAGTTTTTTTTTTTGTTGTTTTTTTTGTTTGTCTCCTCTAGGAGTCAGGTACAATTTGTGCACCACATATTTCATATAAATTCAATTTGCATTAGCGAGTGCGTTAAAAAAAATAAAAATAAATAAATAATAATAATAATAAAGCGTCCCGGTCTCGGCCGTTCCAGCAGCAGCAGCGAGTGCCAGGTCAGGCTCGGCTCGGGCGGAGGGAAAAAGTGATGACGGAGAAATATGGAGAGGCTTTTTTGCTGCAACTAGGAGGAGACGATGAACAGATGTGTGTGTGTGTGTGTGTGTGTGTGTGTGTGTGTGTGGACGGTGGAGATGGACGGGTGGTGTAGGAGAAAGTGTTCCCAGTGGGCACCGCTCACTTTACAAGCTTCAGACTCTTTCTTTCTCTCTCTCTCTCTCTCTCACACACACACACACACACACACACACACACACACACACACACACGCGCGCACATCTACACACTCACACCTTCTCGCAGTCTTTATCTCGGACACTGGAGACTCCTTCCTTTATGTTAAATATTAATAAACGTGTCCTTACAGAAAACGTCACCATATCGACAGTTGTTACTATAGAAACGATAACAGTGCATTAATATAAGCCTGTGATTTGGAGCTGCACTACTGTCAGAGCCGCTGTTATAGAAAACGAATCAACACCTTCTGACCAATCAGAATGGAGAATTCGACAGCGACGGCGTGAGAAAGGGGGAAAGTGCGGACGTGGAGAGAAATGACAGGGAATGTTCTCCGGAAAGGTTGACATTCACTCCTGATGACACTCACACATACACACACACACACACACACACACACACACACACACACTCACGCACACAATGGCGTAAAAACGTCCTCCTCGTGTTAATGCGCTTTCAGCCGCCGATAATTAAATCACACACCGAGAGAGAGAGCAGAGCAGAATTACAGGATTGCCCGCTATCCTTCCATCCCTCTCTTTTTGTCACTCGCACCCTTATTTGTCTTCCTTCACATTTTTTCCCCCCGTTACACTCTTTACCCTCACACACACACACACACACAATCAACCATCAGTGTCCCCTCCTTCCTCTGCGTCCTTCACTGTGACAAACAGGGCCGTCTCAGAATGCACCGCTGCGTCTCCTCGCCCCGCTCGTGTGGGATGCAGAGCAGAGGGATTAACGTGCCCTTTGTTGGCGTCAATCACACCGCCGCCGACAGATTGGAGTTAATTGCCAAGCCTGTGTTTGAGGGGGAGAGAGTGCAGACATGTGTTCTCCATTTTAGCCCTGTGAGATGCTCACGTCTTCTCCATTTCAGAGCAGACCTGCCTCGGTCTCTGCCTGCGTGACGACTCGCTCGGCTGGACGCGTGTGAAAAAGAAATAATACACTTTTAGGACGGTAACGATGCAGCTGTTAAACGAGCTGAAAAGTCCCCAAAACTTAGATTTTGTTCAACAAGAAATTGCTTGCAAAAAAAATAGCTTTTTTCCCCTTACTTATAAGATACCCAGATTCTATGAATATGCAAATAAGAGGACACCTCCAAATCCTACAAGCCCCACCCCCTTCCACTGGCACACTGACGCTGCATGGCCTACATTTGCATTGAAAAATGACTGCCTTTTATTTTTATTTTTAGAAAGGAAAGGGAAGGACATGGCAGGACAGGACAGGACAGGACAGGGAAGGGAAGGGAAAAGGGAAAAGGGAAAAGTGAAGGAAAACTGAAGGAAAGAAAAAAGGAAAAGAGAAAAGAAAAAAGAAAGGGAAATAGAAAGTGAAAAGGAAATAGAAAGTGAAAAGGAAAAAGAAAGGGAAAGAATGAGAAAGGAAGGGAAAGAGAAGGGAAGGGAAAAGGTGAAAGGGAAAAGGGAGGAAAGGAAATCAAAGAAAAGTGAAGCAAAGTAAAGGAAAAGGAAAAAGGGAAAAGCAAGACAAAGGAAAAGAAAAAAGAAAGGGAAAGAATGGGAAAGGAAGGGAAAAGAAGGGAAGGGAAAAGCGGAGGGGAGGAAAAGTGAAGGAAAGGAAAAGGAAAGGCAAAGCAAAGGGAAAAGAGGAAAAAAAGAAAGGGAAAGAGAAAGGGGAAAGAAAAAAGAAAGGAAAAGAATGATAAAGAGAAGGGAAGTGAAAAATCAAAAGAAAATGAAGAAAAAGTTTCAAGCAGTTGCTTTTTTTCTTACTTTAACAAGAATTCCACAATCTATGAATATGCAAATTAGAAACGCCCCACCCACAACCTACACGCCCCACCCTCTTCCCCTTGTACACTGACGTTGCATGGCCTATATTTCCATTAAAACATGAATGACATTTTATTTTATTTTTATTAAGGAAAGGGAAAAGGAGAAAAGAAAAGAGAAGCAAAAGAAAGGCAGAGGAGGGAAAGGATGAGAAGCGAAAAGGAAAAGGGAGGAAGGCTTTGACTAAAAAAAAAAAAGCCTTTTCTCGTACTTCCTCCAAGAACTCTACATCATATGAATATGCTAATTAGAAACGCCCCCCAGCCATGCATGCCCCACCCCCTTCCCCTGGAACACGGATGCTGCACGGCCTGGATTAGCATTCAAATATGACAGGCTTTTATTTTCAGCTCCACTGTTTATTTAAAGAAATCCAAGAATGTTTAGACTTTTTCAGGATTTAAAAGATTAATTAAAAACATTGACTTTAAGTGAAGTTTTAATCTAACATTCTGAAAACTACACTAGGTCCACTTTTATGCCCCATTATTTATTTATTATAACAGCAAAATTTCAGCTATCGATTCCTGAATACTGTTTTTTTTTTTAAAGTATTTTTTAAACATTTCGACAATCTAAAATATCAGTAGAAATGAGAAACGCAGCAGAGGCCGGTGTGCTCTTAAAGTGCCGATAAAAACGACACCCTGTTTAGGCCTCGGTCCTCCAGAGACAATGGGAACCTCTTAACAAAGCTCCACTTGGCGCCCCTGTGCTGAGGCTAGCACGAGTGGCACACACACACACACACACACACACACACACACACACACACACACACACACACACACACACACACACACACACACACACACAGAGAGAGAGAGAGAGAGAGAGAAACGGGTGTAGATTGGAGAGATGGTCGATATGAGCATCTAATGGGGAACTCGTACGATCAACACGGATGAAAAATATATTGTGCTGCAGAGAGCAGAGAATAAATTACACACTGCAGCTGACACAGAGTCATATATTCTCACCAAGCCATCTCAGTTACAGTGTCAGGAAACACTGATTCAACACCGAGTGGACAAGAGGTGAAGACACAGAGGAGAGGAAAGGAAAAAGAACTGAAAACGGAGAGGAAGGGAAGGAAATGAAGGAAAAAGGAAAGGAAAACTGAGGAAAAGGAAAGGAGAGGAAAACTGAGGGAAAGGAAAGGAGAGGAAAACTGAGGGAAAGGAAAGGATAGGAAATGAAAGGAAAGGAAAGGAGAGGAAAACTGAGGCAAAGGAAAGGAAACAGAAATTAAAGAAAAAGGAAAGGAAAACAGGAAAAGGAACGGAGAGGAAAACTGAGGGAAAGGAAAGGATAGGAAATGAAAGGAAAGGAAAGGAGAGGAAAACTGAGGGAAAGGAAAGGAAACAGAAATTAAAGAAAAAGGAAAGGGAAAACAGGAAAAGGAAAGGACAGGAAAACTGAGGGAAAGGAAAGGAAATGAAAGGAAAGGAGAGGAAAACTGAGGGAAAGGAAAGGAAATGAAAGGGATAACTACAGGACAGGACAGGAGAGGAAAAATGAGGAAAGGGAAAGGGAAAGGAAAAGAAAACTGAAGGAAAGGAACGGGAAAAAGAGAGGAAAGGAAAACTAAGGGAAAGGAAGGGAAAGAAAAGGAAAGGCAAGGAAACTGGAAGGGTAAACTACAGGACAGGACAGGAGAGGAAAACTGAGGGAAAGGAAAAGAAAACTGAAGGAAAGGAAAGGAAATGAAAGGATAGGGAAGGAAAACTAAGGGAAAGGAGAGGAAAGGAGGGGAGAGGAGAGGGTGTATGACAGGGAAGGCGAGAGCGATGCTCAGACTCTCTCCAGTAGAAGCAGGCTGATAAAAGCCTAGTTAATTGTCAGAGTCTCATTAATGCAGCAGCTTTTCAATTTGCAGCCAAAGCTGTGAGCGCTAAAGCCTGGCTGGGAGAAAAAGGTGTTTTCACATGTTCCACAATAACATGGTAATTATGGCAGGAGCCAGTCAGAGCGCTTTCCACTATAATATACTAGCAGCAGGAACACAGGGACCAGGGCCTCTCACACACACACACACACACACACACACACACACACACACACACACACACACACACACACACACACACACAGAGGATTATGCAGATGGACATGGGGTGAGTGTTGTTTTTTTTTTGTTTTTTTTTTACATTATCAGACAAAATGTGCGAAAAAAGTGTGCTCAATATGCTACATTCAAGCTCTGCGTGTGTGTGTGTGTGTGTGTGTGTGTGTGTGTGTGTGTGTGTGTGTTTTCTTACCGCAGGCGGCGAGCGAGGCTGCGGCTCCGTGGCTGAGGCTGCTCTTGGCGTTGGAGGCCGGGGACACTGAGGATGAGGATGAAGATGAGCTGGTGTGTACGGAGACCGGGGTGGAGGAAGGCGAAGCCAGTCGCTCTCCAGACTCCATATCTGTCAAACCCAATCAAATCAGAGCGGTTAGAAACAGCGTGTGCAAACACACACACACACACACACACACACACACTGCCACTCTTCCTTTTACATCTCACTTACCCCAAACAATATACCTATTTAAAACCAGTCACTAGTCATTCGATGCAACACACCCACTCACCCACACACTTATAACACACACACACACACACACACACACACACACACACACACACACACCACACAGCAAGCATCTTCTTCCCCCACCCCCCACCCCACCCCACCAGACTGCATGTTAATGACAGATTTGGGCAGAAGCCTTGGCGCAGTTTGTTCTCTTTGTCAGTTTAACAATTCACTCACTTTAGAGATAGACTCAAGTGGAGAAGAATCACAGGTCCACACACACACACACACACACACACACACACACACACACACACACACACACACACACACACACACACACACACACACACACACACACACACACACAGGTGTGTGTGACGCACTATGATTTACGAGGCTATTCACAGCCCTTTCTACACTCTGTGAAACGGCCAGCGTCTCCGTGGCGATGTGTTTAACAGGAAAATGCCTCTTTTTACTGTTTCACTTCATGGTTCTACTCGAGCGGTGGTTTATTCTGATCCAGAAACGAGACAAGGATCAACCTGAGGACGATGTACGGGTACGCGTCTGTGTGCATACAGTCTGCCTGCTCTTTGGTTGACAGAGTTGGAAAAGCACTTTCTCTCTTCCGCCGTTCAGACACGAGGCGCCGTTTCTCCAGAGCGGACGATTTTCTGGCGATACACCGGTTCATTATCAGCTCCACAAGACCAGCGAAACTCGTGAGGCCCTGTAGGTCTACGATTCGGTAGTGACATCGTAGCCCTCATTTCTAGAAAGCTGTGACACACACACCGGTTTTTAAGGCACGCCTTTGTTATTGTATCGTTATACATCAACACTCTCTGCCTGTCCCCTGGGCTGCTCTGCTTGCTCTGTAGCAAACACACACACACACACACACACACACACACACACACACACACACACACACACACACACACACACACATGCTATTAGATCTCAGTGATGGAGCCATCCGCAGAATATCAACTAACTACTCTCACCCATAAGCAATGCTGATGGATCGGCAGATATGCGCACACACACACACACACACACACACACACGCAGGAAAAGACAGACACAGAGGCCATGTCCTGTTCTACTCTTCCTCCATTTTCTCTCTCCCTCCTTCTATCCTTCAGTTCTTGTTATCCAACAGTTTCCACATTACTCAGCGGCCCAAAGGTCACCAGGCCGTGACCCTTGTATCCCAAAGCCTGGGAACGAGTTTAAGGAGGACTGAATCCGCACTTGCCATGGGAAGGAAT
>CM042560.1:2382500-2385000 GCA_023630585.1 Cranoglanis bouderius
CTTTTTTTCACTTCCCAAAATCAAGCTCTTCACCTTCAAAAATCACCCAGTTCCTCTAAACGTATCGTTTACCGTCCAGTAACATCATTCCCATTGCAAAATGTCAGTTTTCCCTTCCCAAAATCATCCGGTTCCACCCCTTCTGCTTTCCCAACTTTCAGTTTTCCTTCCAAAATCATTGCTTCCAGCTCCTTCACTTCCCAAAATCATCCTTTTCCACCTCGTCATGTCCCAAAATCTCAGTATTCCTTACAAAATCATCCTGTTCCAACCTTTCACTTCCCCAAATCACACTTTTCCTCCCAGAACCTTCCTTATCATCCACATTCACCAGGGAGGCTGGTCAGGTGTATAGACAAAGTCAAAACTATTGCAATGTGCATTTCTATTTTACACACACACACACACACACACACACACACACACACACACACACAGTGCGCATAAAACTCTCAAATACCCGATTGTACAACAACCAGCTGTCACACCACATAAAACGTATCTCTAAGGTGACACTGAACAAACAGAATGGTGTGTGTGTGTGTGTGTGTGTGTGTGTGTGTGGGGCAGATTCTCAAGCTGGTTGTCCCCCCCCACTCGATCTGGCCAGTACCTCACCCTGAGGCATTACAGTGAACTGCAGTGTCGCTACAGACACACACCCACACACCCACACACCCACACACACACACACACACACACACACACACACACACACACACACACACAGAAAGCAGTGGAATATGCCTTTTGGTGGCGTTTCCATTCCCAACTGATCCGTACCGTAACTGTGTACCTGATCTGAATGAGCCAGAAACACTTCAGCACGCCTTTTATTATTAAAATGAATGTTTCAGACTCGTGTTTATTTATTTATCCAGCGGATATTTCAATCGATTCACTGCACATGCTTGGTGTAACACCACGTTTGGAAATTCAGCCACCATAAAAACTCAGATGGTTGGTGTTTCGGTTGTATTTCAGTGCCATCCGTCAATTCTGTACTAATATTTTCTCCAAGAAAATAAAGTGCCGGCACTGACGTCTATGGAAAACTGTATGGAATGTTAAAGTGCGCAGCAGAATGCACACCTAGCCGCGGATTATACCACGGTCACTTGCCAGCACTGACGAGTTAGAGCTTTGAGGTCTGCGGAAGTTAAAGCATTGATGTTTGCGGCGAAAAATTTGACTGAAAGGATAAAAATAACGGTTAGATTTTGTTAGTACGAAGCAGTGCGATAAGATTACATTTATTTGAGTGGATTATAATAAATCGTTATATGAGAGAGAGAGAGAGAGAGAGAGAGAGAGAGAGGTGTATACTAATAATGAAGCTGTGCGTTTAACTACTGTACGCAACTGTAACTGTATGTTGCCATGGTTACAATTGTTCATAGGCAGCGATTAAACTGACTGGAGCTGCCTGTGCCTTCAACGGTTTGACCGCACACCTTCCAGCCAATCAGAATCGAGTATTAAGACAGACCACGGTATAAGAAAAGATAAACAAACAAACAAAAAAAACCCCTCCACTATATGGAATACTACAGCACGTGAGGCGTACGTAAGGGGAAGAATGTACTGTTTGGAACACTGAAGTGAACAGAATGCTGAATTGTATGGGATGCTGAACAATATACGGAACACTAAAGGTCCTCGGTTTTAACCGGGAATGCCGTGCGTACGCTCCTGCGGTTGTAGTGCCGAAGATTGGATCTGCGGCGAGTCCTAGGGAAGTCTTTAGGTCCAACCTGTTCACGATTCAGCACTAATGCTTTGCTTACTGGTCTATTCGAAAGAACCCGAGGCAAATCCACAGCACATCCTCCATCAGCTCCCACTGGAGGTAAATCATTACATCCTGAGAGAGAGAGCGAGAGAGAGAGAGAGAGAGAGAGAGAGAGAGAGAGAGAGAGAGAGAGAGAGAGCGAGAGAAACCCTGATGAATCTGCTGTTCTTCCCCGGCCTTTACTCGGAGCCCATTTCTTATTCACTCCGGAGGCAGCAGAACGCTCAGATCCGGCCAAAACTGGATATATTTAGACACTCCATTATAGAGAAGCGTGTGTGTGTGTGTGTGTGTGTGTGTGTGTGCGTGTGTGTGTGTGTGTGAGAGAGAGACAGCAAGACACAAACTGATTGTCCCTGTGAATACACCGTCTCGGATAACTCAAAAATGCAGATCCATACACAACCACATGCACATCAAACACACACTCTTTCTCACACACACACACACACACACACACACACACACACACACACACACACACACACACACACTCTCCGGAGTGGGCATGGGGAAAGACGGAGAGATAATTACACTTATTACTCTATATTACACACACTTTAATCACTTTCTCTCTTATTAAGCCCCAAATCATTTACTCAGCTCCCGTCTCTTCCCCCAGGCTACATCAACATGATTACCTATTCCTGATCCTAATAAAAAAAAATTATTTAGAGCGCAGTGGCAGTTGAACATGCACAAACTGGG
>CM042560.1:2390000-2392500 GCA_023630585.1 Cranoglanis bouderius
CCGTGGCCTCCTCGCGTCCCGTGGCCTCGGCACCCTCCAGCGCCCGCCCCCTCACCACGTCATCATCCGCCTATAAATCTGGAGCTCGTCCGCTTTGACCCTGTGCTTAACGTTCTTAGACCGTCATACACTCACACACTCACGCGGCACGACTGTGAGGCCAGGATGGATGAGTCGGGCACTGATCAGACGTAGCGCTCGTGCTACGCATAGTTGCATAGGTTTCTCTTTAAAGGTGCAGTTTGTCATTTTCGGTCAGCTGCCGTAGGAATCCAAGTATTAACTGCTGTGTGTTAAAACTACATTACACCACAGCGCTGTCGAATTCTCCAATCTGATTGGTCAACAGCACGGTTTGGAAAGTATTCCAACAGGAACGACAGGTTGTTGTTTAAGAAAGAAACAATAGGGTTTGTTGTTGTTGTTGATGTTAGGAGATATTTATGTAACATTTAAGGAAGGAGTCTCCAGTGTCAGAACTTCGTAACGGTCGCCGAGACGTTTACGTGTTCCGATTTCACAGAATGCCACAGAATGGCATTGTTTTAAAAAAACAAAAATAAAACAACACCACCACATTTTATATTGATATTTAACTTTATTAATAAAATAGTGTGCTGTTCAATTAGCATGTTTTTGTGTTTTGCTTTGGTACCGGGTACCGTGAGATTTTACTGGTATTGGTACCGACTGCTGAAATTTTGGTACTGTGACAACCCTAGTTCAGACGCACGAAATAAAAGACTCGCGGGCCTTATTATTCCCTTATTCCTGATTCGGCGTGTTTGGGGTTTATTTTTAGCTTCCACGAGCTTCGAGGCATGAGTGCTGAGAGCTGACTAACACAATCATACGACACGAGATCGATATCGGAGACCAGACAGGTTCTCGATTCTATTACAGCGGTGTACGAATCGCTCACGTAGCGTGCTATATTTATATATCTATAGATGTATATATAAAACGCTACATTAGGCGATGCTTTTAAAGCGCAGACGTTATTCATTTCACCTCACAATCACATGGATTACCTTTTCATTTGAATGGACAGAGCGAGATCTAGAGTGTGTGTGTGTGTGTGTGTGTGTGTGTGTTTGGATTGTGAGACCTATTACGAATGAGATGTGTGTACTCAGATGGAGAGATCGCATTAAATGCGTTGTGCTGCACTGGAGGTATTTTAGTTTGCTCAAGCCTCAGACAGTGTGTGTAATGAGCTCATGTACAGTTGTTATAGCTCAACGGCAACGGCTTGCTCTCTCTCTCGCTCTCTCTCTTTGTTTTTTCCCCTCTCTCTCTTTTTATAAGCAAAAAAGAAAAAATCCGTCTTTCTTTAGCTGGTGCAATGACATAATTAGGCTTTCGTTTTAAAGAGCTCTTCATTTAGCATTATACACTGCGCCTTCTTTCTCCAGGAAAGAGGGGAAAAAAAAGAAGAAAAGGCGATTATGTGCACAGCATTTCCGACCCAGATATAGAAAACGCATCCCTCATTATGAGGCGTGAGTCATCTGATGTACGGCGGCGCTACGAACAGAAACGAGAGCCGTCCAGATCGGGACGAAGGACAATATAACACGGAGCGAAGTCTGCCCTCTCACTCTTTTGGACAGAAAATAAACCCGGGGCTTTATTGCGCCGTAAAAGACGTCTGGATGCGGGTGAGCCGGCGATTCACGGGGTCAAAGTGCACCGCTGAGCAAAGCAGCGTGGGTACGGGAAACGGAGAGCGTGGCGTGACCGACCTTTCAGCCTGGAGATACGACGCTCGGGCGCATCTCGCTTAAAATTAAAGCTGTCCATCTATTGAGGAGCAAAAATACTGAAATATTACTCTGTCGCTCGATCAAGAAGGAAAATAGTAACACCAAACGGCCTTTAAAATGCAGCCAGACACTGTGTCGGTGGAAAAGCGGATGAAATCAGGTGTACACACACACACACACACACATACACACACACACAGCAGGTGAGCAGCCAGCTGTCATTTGGCAGCGTCTCGTCCAGGGAACATCGCTCTGACATTTCAGGAACCTCACACACACGCGCGCACACACACACACACACACACACACACACACACACACACACACACACAACAAAAAAGCAGTCTGAAATGGCGGCAGGAGCGTGATCTCCAAACACACACAGAGAATTTAGTGGTGTGAAATGGCGGCTGTCCGGAGATCTCTGCTCTGTCACTGACACACACACACACACACACACACACACACACACACAAACACACAGCTATACTTCTGCACACGTGACCTTTTCTGATTAGAAAAAGCTCACAATCATTAAAATCATAAATGACTGTGTGTGACTTGCGCAGTGATGGTGTGTGTCTGACTATTGCAGTGACGGTGTGTGTCTGACTATTGCAGAGACGGTGTGTGTCTGACTATTGCAGAGACGGTGTGTGTCTGGCTATTGCAGTGACGCCGGGTGTCTGGCTATTGCAGTGACGCCGGGTGTCTGACTTGCGCAGTGACGCCGG